>JAUELK010003347.1:0-23381 GCA_031471215.1 Gastropteron pacificum | reverse complement strand
CCCCCCCCCCCCCCCCGCCCCCCCCCCCCCCCCCCCCCCCCCCCCCCCCCCCCCCCCCCCGCGGGGCAAGGGTCGTGTGGGCAGTGTATTTGTCTGTCAATCCCCGACCCATTGGAGACCGACGTTAAAACGGTGGTCCCACCTCTCATTTAACCTAATTTTGTCACTCAAACTCAAAAGACAAAAATCCTTGACCAAGATGGTGCGCGGGGAACATCCTCCCCGTTCTCAGTCACAACCTATCGTAGACGGGCGCTAAAACATAGGTCCTCTTAGTCATCTTGTATGAGTATGACTTAATATTCTTGTGTCACTATATCATATCAACGTACCCTTCTGGAGGTCGTCCAAGATGAATCTCTTCTCGGGGTAGGCGAAGGCGGAAGCCATGAAGACAACGCACAGGAAGATAGCGACCTTCATTTTGGATGCTGGGTGGACTGGGAGTTCTGGGAAGAAGAGAAACATGGTCATGTAATGTTACATCATTTACAGAAGATGTAGAGCAACAACTGCAGAAGCAGGCAGAATAGCAAAAGACAAGAGTGTTGTATCGCAGGAAGGTTCAAGAGGCAACGTACTACAAGATACAGAGAGAGAGAGAGAGAGAGAGAGAGAGAGAGAGAGAGAGAGAGAGAGAGTTGTAGAATACATATACGCCCACGCCCCCAATAACAGAATATTATTCGTATATCACACCATTTCACGATGAGCATAACTGTATCAGGAGTAAGGCAACTATACAGTGCAGAGGAAGAGTTGACTCAATGTTTTCAGTTAATATATATGTTTCTCTTCGTAAATCTACAAACTAACTAGAGTGCCATTGCGCGAAGATATGTTCTTGTAATATGTAACATGAACAAATGAAGATTGTAGCGGGTTTATACAGCGTTCAAACTAGAAGATGTGTGTTATTTGGTAGACAATCCAACAATAGAAATACTTTACACAGCAATTATGAGTGAGAGGCAACACAGTGTCAGCACGGTTTTTGAACACGGTAGACTTGAACTCGGTAATTGCTGGACCGGGTTTTTCAATCGCTAGATTTATAGAGTAAGGAGGATTAACCAAATGAAATCATGTAAATCATATAAGCTAAAAAACATCCCTGGTGAATTCCAATTGATAATGCAAAAGAATAAACACTTTCGGTCCAGTAGTTTAGAAGATTACTTGAGACACACAGACAGACAGACACAGAAAGTGGGTTTTATAGGTATAGAAGATGTAATAAAACAATATCCGTATGCTGTTGCTCACAGTTTGAGTACCTCACAGTTACCTCTTGAGAATACGCCCTCCATTCATTTTTTTTTTTTTAATCAAAATCATCCCGATGCTCGCGAGTTCATTTCCCAAGCGAAAGTGTAAAATTAAGAAACATGACAATTTTAGATTCATTAAAAACAAAGAAGAAAAAACACAGTAAAAAACATTGATCCCCAAACTTCTAATATAGATCTAGATCTAGGAAACAATAATGTCCATGCAGAAATGCACCATGAAATAATAGATATACTATAAGTCACAAAATATAGGAAGAAATATGAGGAAAATGACGGAGCACAAAACACAGCCAGCCTGTCACAGATCACAGAACACCAGAAGCCTAGCTTTGACATTGCTATATGAACATGGGCTTTTTTGTACTCTTGGCCTATGGCCTTAAATACGAAATAAAGAATTCATTCAAAGCCTCCTCAACCTCACGAGAGACATACTGGTGTGCCTGCCTGGTCGGCGACAACACCAAGATATTGTCAAGATCTTTAATTTTATTTTTCCATGCGTAGGCCTACACCTAGATCTAGTGGTGGATAAGAAAATGCTCTCAAATTATGCTATTCCAGTGGTCACGGCCAAGATTCGAACCCCGGACATTTGACTCGAAAGGCCAACGCACTGACCACTAGAGGAGACTACCAGAGCACATCCTTACGAAGAACCTTACCTCGTTACTGTGACTTGAGTGAACAATGTTGTTGTCTCTCTGGGATGTCTTGGCACCTTTTATACCTTATGGTCAAGGATTTCTGCTCGTGGACTGTCCAGTAACTGACCACTGATCCACCGACTAACCGACCACGTGGCTATGACGTCACTCACAGAGATAAGGCCGTTCTCCTCGGTCACGATTTGTTGAGTGCAGAGCATTCTAGTTTTCTATTTGTGGAAGTACGTAGTTACTTTCTTATTATACTTACTTGAAATTGAAACTGATGCTTATTCAGTACTAGTGGACCCGGTGCAGCTTCGTTTGCAGTTTGCAAAAGATACAATGAGCCCCTTCCCACTGTCTTTCCACTCTCATTTACAACTAGCCCCGGCCGCTTACCGCCTTTAAAAAAATAAAAACATTCTCATTTACTTAAAACGATTGAGATACTATAGATACCACACCTCACCGCCCCCTCCCCTTCTCCGCCAACTTTTTGTATCCCGTGTTCTACCGCTCAGCAAAACACATAACACGTCACTTGGTGATGTGTGTTATTTTGTAGACAATCCAACAATAGAAATGTAAAGGAAACTTCCCACTCCCCATGGCAAACCGAAAAAGCAGTGTCGCAGATATGGCATTCGGTGGCTGAGAGTGAACTTTACTAGGGAGGTAAATATGAAACGTAAATTCAACCGGCAGGTTTCTCAAAGTAAAACAATGCCCAGCACACAGTTCAATGCTGACTGTGTAAGTGGGTCATTTTTCCGTATTTTTACGTTCAACCGATTCTGAGAACATTCTACCGTTAAAAGAAAAAGTGCCACGCCCCCTGATCACTCTTATAATATAGATATATAGAGAGAAAGAAAGGCAAACAAACAAATGCAAAGAATAAATTAAGCAATAATTATACTTACGTTGGGGCCATAGATATATTCCATACTATTACTAGATCTAGATACTACACGCTAATTGAGCACACCACTTTTCACCTATAAGTGTGTGACACACTGTGTGGTCCCCATTGAGACACGTTGCTGCCATTTTGGATTGGTAGTGGTAGGGAAGACAGTGAATGAGGGCTCAGCTCTACTTACGTAGTGGGGATAATAAGGGGAAAAGCCACTCTCCCTCTCATCGATCAGTAATTGATTCAAGACTTTTATTTAATTAAAACATGAGATATTATCAGAGAAAGTATAAAAACGACAACAGAATGGTATTCAACAAGAACTGAATGGAGAACTATATATTTTTATGCCGAAAGAGAAGAAAGTAAGAAGTAATAAAACAAAGACAAATACGAAGACACTCTGCGCAGTAGAAATACAAAGACAAAGAGAGAAATCGAAGTGCAGTGGGTGGAGTAATTTAGAGAAAAAGGGAAGAAAACAAGTACATGAATAATGTGGAGACACATAAAAGAAAACAATTGCGTGAGCAATTTGGAGGGAATTGAATTAACAGACAAATAATAATGACATTATTTTAGTAGTAACACAGACTGCAAGGCCTTCCAGACCAATTCAACATGTCGGCCAGATGTGTCAAGTGGGGGGGGGGGGGGGCGCCTGAGGGTGAGGGTCCGGTGGGGGGCGCTCGTGTGATGTCATACTGAATCTAGTAATAGGTGTGTACATCTATGGTCGGGGCACTTCTAAAGACTTGACAGTGACAGTCATTTTCCTCCATTCCTCTCTGTTTTCCGCCGCTCTCAGCACGTCATTGTCATCGAGCTTGAGGTTTATCCACTCTGTTACGAGTATGTTGTTTTCCCATCTCTTCTTCTGCCTCCTTTTACTCATACTGTGCCTTGCATGATCGTCTTATTACCGCTGATAATATCAATACCATGATCTTAACAATAGCAGCAGGAAAACAATACACTCAACAGAATGTTAGCACAGTAGGTAATGCGTCCAGCCAACACCAAGGTGTCGACCACGGGGATCGCAGGTTCGATCTCACCCTGTGCAAGCTCAAAGTTGGTGTTCACTTTGAATGTCTTTTCAGCCCCTGGTCTCCTTGATAGGTGGGACCGAGCACCTGGTCTTCTCGGATAAGGACGATAAACTCGGAGGTCCCGCGTGCACGTTGCGCATGATACAGATCCCTTGGCAGTTTGAAATCAATGTAGAGTAAGCCAGTAATGGCCGTTGTCCGGGGAAAATTCAAAATGAATCCCTATCAATATAATACGCATCTCCTGGTCTAGTGGTCAGTGTGTTGGTCTCTAGAGGCAAAGGTCCTGTGTTAAGATAAGATAAGATGATTCTTTATTATCCCATGAGGGCAAATTGGTTTCACAATGTTCTGAATACATTCACAAACAAACAACCATGGTGGGACACATTCGCATACACCTTTCTCACTCTCACTCATCTAACTCACTCACTCTTGAACACACAGTATAGGTATGTAAATAGCATAGACAATAAAATCATGGGATGAAACGAAATGAAAAGGTTCATGAAATGCGTATTGCTGTTGGAAGAAATGACCTAATATACCTCTCTGTGTTTGTTTTTAAGAACGACAATCGATTGCTCATAGAAGAATACTTAATTTGTTGATGTAAAGGTTCAATCGAATCCTGCGCGTGCCGACTTGATTTAGGATTTGAGAGTACCGCATTATAATCTTATCCGCCACCAGGCGTACTCTTGGAAAAAAAGTGCCATGTCACTCATGTCTCACCCCAACCATGTGTCAAAGGGGTGCCCGGCTATAGACAGCGAAAGGCCCACTATTATGCCTCCCAGGAGGTTGAGAAAGCTTTGGAATGAACCATGTCTGAACCCAATATTTGAGCTAGCCGTTGGGCCAGGAAATGCGTTGTACAAATGGTAATTATGATAATAATGATCATGATTTATTTCTATAGCGCATAAATCCAACCAAGTGCTCTAAGGCGCTGAAATCAATTATAATTGATACATGTGTATTATCAAGCCCATTATCAATACTACATACTCCATTACTTGTAGATGTCATTTAGGTACAAATCAAGTTCCACAACGTTGACAAAGATAAGACGAGCACACGAACCCGACAGTTGTGTCATACGTCTGGTTACGTCAGGACCAATCCGTCCACCAAACCAGCCAATGCCATGCAGGCTTTCCTACAGATCCTTGGTGGAGCTGTCCCTACGTGGGATGTACTGGTGATAGGATGGCCCCGTGGTACTTGAGATAGGGCCAGAGCAGTCACCTTTAGTGCAATTTATGACTCTTGTGAATTTCCACGTCGATTACTTAATACCGATAGCGCGACTGCGATATATATAGCAATGCATCGAATTTGTTGAATGCACGATCCATTGTTTCAAAAGTCGGTTAATACGTTCTGCTCAGTTGTGCATGTCTTTGTTCGGGCATCACACGGTCTTGTCTTCTTCATTCCTCTGCTTCTTCTAATTGGGTGAGCGGTGTGACTAGATCAATAGTGACCGTTTGACAACTTGTTCTTTTGTTTTAGAAAAATAATATATTTATACCGGACGTCATGCTGTGAACAAAGCCCACATGTACATTGACTGTATTGCACATTTTCTCGCTCTACTAAGGCTCCACAGCAAGCTCAATGAATATTACATCATATACTTAATATCCTGACAGACCTGTTCCATTCCGGGGCCATCTCAACTTCAACCTCTTGGGAGGCAAACTGGTAGTCCTGCCTGGTCGGCGCCCATGTCAAATGAATTGGAAAAGACTGTGTTACATGAAACAACCATTATGTATGCTTTAAACGCACTCTGCTGACAGTAAAGAACAAACAACTGTAAGGACAGCATAACAACAACACCGTGTACAACAAAAGGATTGATAGGAAAAAGTCGAGGGCCAAAGTACAAGTCATGAAAGCAAAGAGAATTATTTTTTTTAACAACAAATGAAAACACATTCCTGTGCCAGACACCACAACAAACAAATTGGAAAGACAACAATGGCAAGTCAGATGTAACCTTTGCTACGGCATGAGCTATTTATTCCGACAATGCATAGTATACATAACGAGTCATACATGTAGGCCTAAACCTTTTATCATGATTAAATAAATGAAAACGCATCAAAAACACCAGATCAAATTATGAAAAGACATATGGGTACCATGTATACGTCAGACATGGCACTGTAACTGTAACCAAGTTTCTAAGTTGAGTGGTGAAAAGTTTAGGTCAGTAAGTATGTGTATAAAGTATAAGCACATTAAAGAGTACAGATTGGTGTTATGTACAATGAAGTGCATGTAGCCGACATGCCAGTAATGAATATCTTGTACTTGCTTGGTTTTTTTCAAGAGGGTTGTATACAAAAATACATTCATAACATATATCTGTGAGAATGCACCAAAATGTTAATTCCCCCAAAAAACATTATGTGGAACAAATTGCATGGGTATATTTCATTCTCTGCAAGTTTCATCACATGTTGGTCTTTTACGTTTTCAAGATACAGATAGTATAGTATTTCATTTTGAAGTTATCAGGTTTTTTAACCCTGTCTATAAACCATTTCATACTTTGTCAATTCACCATAAACAAAATGTGATATCATCAATGATAAAATGGAAATACTGTTCGGTGAGTGGAACTTTGCACAGGTTAGGAAGAACAACATGAGGATATCATGTACTTGACAAGCCAATCTACAGACTGCCTGGGGTAGACTGCTGGGACTGTGGCGTCTCACTGAGCAAAATCACATTCTCCACGCTGGCTGCAAACACAGTGTCTCTCGGCACATTTTGGATAGGCAGACAGCAAGGTAGCTCGTAGGAGCCAGACAAGTTGTAAACCCCTGAAGCTGGATTCGAACCCTGGACCTCAACCACCGAGGTACACTGAGGAGCGGGGTGGAACTGTGCGCCCATTTCCTGGGAGGATGGCGGATGCACTTGGGGCATTCCTGCGTACCAGGGTACGGGTGAACTGGTGCGCGTGATGTGGTTGCCCAGGCTGATAGAGATGGTGTCCGTGCTGTGTGGGGCAATGACTTGTTGGCTGGCCTGGTGCTCAGATAGCACTGTCCAGTAGGACTTGTCCTGTACAGCTACCACTACAGGCGGCTCTAATTGTCGTTGCTGTTGTTGTTGCTGCTGCTGTTGTTGTTGTTGGCCTTGGGTGTCAACTTGGATTTGATGAATCTGTTGTTGTTGTTGTTGTTGTTGTTGTACCATGGTTTGAGTGAAAGACATAGTGGCAGAGGAGAGTTGTTGTTGTTGTTGTTGTTGCTGTTGCTGCTGAGGTTGTGGGTTGTAGGGGTGTATGACCACATTGGGCACCTCCATGAACTGCGAGGTGCTGATGGCCTGTACTGGCTGTGAGATGACGGAGGTGGAAATGTCCCCACTCACCACGTTGTGAGGAGACACAGCAACCACCTCGGACCCTCCCATTGTGTGAAGGGCCACAGGGTGCTGCTCCTGACCAGGTCTGGCTTGGGGGTGGAGGTGTACACTAGGCTTCAGCTGGTGATGCTGCTGTTGTTGCGGTTGTTGATGCTGCTGTTGCAGATGCACTGTTGTAATTTGCTGTGGTTGCTCGTCTTTACTGTTCGACTCCTCATCTTGAGCCATGTCAGAAGAATGTGTGATGTAGGTGTTAACTGTTTCTGGCTGATTGGGTTCCGTTTGTTTCATCCTCTTGTCTTTAGGGGTCTCTCCGGGGGCGTCAGGGTTCTGATAAGACCTGAAGAACCTTCCCTTGGTCACTTGAATGATCTCAGAGCCTTCTTTCGGCTTCTGAATGTCATCCTCTCTTTTGTAGATGCCAGAGAAAACTGAGAGCGAGTCGATGGCATTTTCCCTGAGGTAGTCACCATGGGTGTTCAACAAGTGAACTTTGAACTCTTTACTACAGTTGGCACCAAAACTGCACAGTTTGCAAGGGTAGAGCTTCATACCTTTGTGCTTCTGGGTCTTCAGGATGTGTTTACGCATGTTTTCGTGTGTGTTACACGTGTAGCTACAGTAAGGACAGGCGAAGGGCTTGGAGTTGATATGAATTCTCATGTGTCGCCGAAGGTGGATCTTGCAGGCAGCTTTGTAAGGGCAGTACTCGCAGGTGAAGCTCCGTGTTTTCTGGTGAGACTTTGCGTGCCTCTTCAGCCTGGTCCTGGTGGGCGCACCAAAGCCGCACTGGTCACAGAGATACTTCTTCTCCCCTGTGTGAGTGTACATGTGGGACTTGAGCTCACCGCGCAGGACAAACGACAGGTTGCAGCCTGGCCAGTTGCACTTGAAGTTACGCTCCCCATGCCTCCTGGAATGTCTGGTTAGCTCTTCCTCTGTGTAGAACCACGCTTTACACACCTGAGGACGTAGAAGGAACATTGCGCTTCTTAATAATAATAAATTTATTTAGCCCTTTTCACATTTAGTCAGCAAGCTCAAAGCGCTTCACAGCCACTATCAACCCGACAAACCTGCTTCATTTTAATGACTTTCTAAACTTCTTTCTTGGGAGACACATTGGGTAGTCTGACTGGTCGGTGTCCACACTAACATACTGACAAGATCGTTGACTGTCTATAGTCATGTACCCCTTTTAAACCTGGGTGGTGTGAGAAAATCTTGAGAACATACTTTTTCCATGAGTACACCTGGTGTTGGATACAAAAAAATACTCTCAAAACCAAATTGAGTTTATGCTCCTGGGATTCAAACCCAGGCCCTTTGACAAGAGAAGCCAACACTGACCACTGGACCACCAGATCATTTTCATTCTCTCCTTTTCAAGTCGTAGGCTTGCTTACACTTACACGTACACATTTCAAAAAGATCTTAAATGTCAACTCAAAAGAAGAAAACCATCTTCCTATGTCGTTAATGGGCAAAGGCATCACAAACATACTTTTTCTATGTTGCAGCCTGATAAGTTGAGAAATATATTGTAAAAATAGGAAGAGAAATTTCATTTTTTTTAAATACAGAAAGAATGAAAGAAAGAAATATTTTGTATTATGTAATAGTTCAGAATAATCCATTGAGGAAAAGAGTAACAAAGCTATCAAACCTCTAGATGACACGTACATGTATTTTCTTAACATGACAAGAGCCAAACAAAAGGGCCCGATAATAATGATAATAACATTTACACACGCATTTATAAGATGCTTCACCATGCACGAGCAAGCTCTGAGCGCTTTACAACAACAGAAAAGCAAGTTGTCATTAGTTTGGTAAATCATACACATCATTGTTTTCACCTGACAAGCGTGTTTCTCTCCTTTCTTCTCAAACTCGTGCTGCTGCAGGTGGCGCACCATCTGACTGTGCCGCTTGAACTCCTTGCCGCACAGGTCACAGATGAAGAACGGCATGTTCAGGTGGGACGAGATGTGACGTCGCAGGGTCAGGCGGCCGGCAAACGCCTTGGGACAGAATCGGCAGGTGTAGGGCCTCTCCCCAGTGTGAAGACGAAGGTGCTCCACCAGCGTCTCCTTCTTGACAAACTTGCCACACTCGGGACAAGACACAGATGTGTCGTTGCTCAGGTTCTCAATCTGGAGAATGGGGATTGATAATTATAGCAAAACAATAAAAATAGGGGGGGGGTGTAATGGTTTGTTCAAGACACAAACTCCTTCTTCGCAGACCAAAAATAATAATAAAGAGAAGGGCCTATTTGTGGAGCGCTTATCCCATAGTCAACTCTAAGCAGTGTATGGTACAGCAACTGTTACCCCAACACATGTCATTCATTGTATTTCTGCTTGTCTGGTCGTTGCCCACACCAATAAATATTTCACTGTCTGAAATTGGGCACCCATTAAACATATGGGTGAGTCGAGAAATTGAGTCTGCACACCCTGAACAGGATTTGATCCCGGTACATATAACACAAGAGGCAGACAAATTGATTACTTAACCACCAGATCACAGAAAGAAATAGCATGCTTTGTGTTAAGAGTTATATCTTATTTCAGCCCAAACTCAAACAGTATAGTATGACAATTATGTAATTAAAATTAAAACGTATCCAGATCCATCAAACTGTTATAATGAGCTTTCTAAATAATTTTGCTTTCAAATTGATTGAATTAAAATAACCCCAACAGTCCCTAGAAAATTGGATAAAGATGCGACAGTTAACATCCAGGTGCATGTAAATCTTAGTTACATAATTACATATAATCATTAATCATTATAATTGTTCAGACAGGGCATTTCATTTCCCAGGTTTACATCATTTTAATTGACACAAATTACACCTTCAATCAATATGCAAACCCCAAATCTACAAATTGGGAAAATTGCTCTGAAAGGTCAATGTTCGTCTCATTTAAACGTCATCTATATTGACTGTCCAAGAAACACATTATATACTGTAATTCAAACACAATAAATATTGGAAAAGGCACAAGTTGTTTGCATGTTGGTAGAGAAAGACATACACGCCTGTTGAGAATGGCGATGATCCAAACTCAAATGTTCAGTCTAAACGAAAGTCTGAACCATAACGAAGGCATACTGCGATCTGATGATTTTAATAGCAAGGCAGGGGATTTAATCAATCGAGAGGACGTTCACGACTTCATGAAATTCTATGTTGGTCTGCTCATCATTCTTCCTCTTATTGGAATCATCGCAAACAGTTTAAACATTGCAACATTTTTTGCTATGGGAGTCAATGACTCTGTAACAGTCAGTTTTGTCACCATTGCATTTGCTGATCTAAGTGTAACATCATTTTCTTTCCTTGCATCCATTGGTCGCATATTTGAACGATTTTCAGCTGACCTGAACGTAGACCTAGGAATAAATCCACTGATTTTTGTCCAAATACCAGCGAACTTGTCTGACTCTATGACAACTTGTTCCATTCTAGTTACAACTTATTTGTCTATTCAGAAATGCTGCTGTGTGGTTCTACCATACAAGTTTAAACATGTATTTACAAAGTCCATGTCTGTCTGCATTGTTTCTGTACTATCCAGTGTGTCATTACTCTTTGCAGGACTCCTGACCAGCTTCTACGGTGTTGAGCTTTGGTACGACTCCAGTAAGAATATGTCCGTGTTCAAGATGATCACCAGGTCACATCGGAAAATGTTGCTCCCAGTCTATGTTTGGATCAGAATGGGGTTCATCACAATCGGGTGTCAGGTCATAGTTTGTGTATGTGTAATCACCATGGCAACAGGCCTCTATAGGTCGTCAGAGTTCAAGAAACAAAAGTTGAACACGCAGAGTTCTCTTCAAGATGGGCATGAACATTCGGAAGATGGTCTAAATTCGTTGAATTCAAAAAATTCAAAGGAAGAGCGAGTGATTAGGTCTGTGGTTCTGGTGTCCACTCTGTTTGTTGTATGTAATACTCCGGCAGTTGTCATTGCTCTGGTGAGAGTTGCGGTCCAGGGCTTCGAAGTTTACGGCCAATATTCAGAAACGTACCTTCTGGTGTACAGAATGAAAGCACTGTGTGAAGTTTTGTGTTCCACCTTAAACATTCTTATATATTTCAAGTCAAACACAAAGTTTCGAACGACTTTGTTGAGGATGTTGTCATGCAACTGAATGAACAGTAAATAGACCTTTTTACCATTCCGGCTAAACATAGAGTATATATGGGGCAGGCCAATCGTCTGTTTTTAGTAAGGGGGCCACACCATGGCCTAATATCTTCTATTATTCTTTTGGTTTAACTTGTGAATCTTGCAATTTACAAGTATGCCAACGTCATCAAAACAATCTGTGATCATTTGTAACCAGAAAATATGATGTGGATCACCAATGGTTCAAAACCTTCTGTCCTCAAACTACCACTACACGTACTTGAAAAAAAAAATAAAAGGATAAAATGAACTTAAGTTATAGACATATAATAATATGTTGTTCAAATGATCTAAGGATAAATGGTCAAAGGAAGAATCTAAAACATAGCTTTAGGTACGAGATACACACCATATAATATCATACAAAACAAGTGATGTTTTTCATCTTGACTTGCTAATCTCTTTTGTAAAAAAAACAACCCAAAACTTGAACAACACCGACCTGTTTGACATGGTCTCCGTAGAGCTGTGTGACCAGATCCTTTCCCTTGTGAGTGCGCTGCAGGTCTGCCTCACAACTAGGGTGTCTGTGCACCGCCTCCACGTGGAGGGTACAGCAAGACTCCTGCAAGAAGCGCATGTCACATATAGGGCAGGCGTGCACTTTGGTCTCTCCAGACTGCTCTCTCAGCCTCAGCTGGTGCCCTCGTCCAGAGCAGTGGATTCTGTACGCCTGGTCGAATACAAGAAACAGGAATGATGATAATAATAATAATAATAGTAATAATAATTTAAAAAATTATAATAAATAATAACAATAATAATAATAATAACAATAATAATAATAAAATCAGTTGATTTATATAGCGCTTTTTCTCACTCTACAGCAAGCTCAAAGCGCTTTACAGCATATTATTAACAGTAACATTCAACTTCCCAAAACAGTCTAAATGCTACTACTGAGAAATGAAATGAAAAATAAATATATAGAAAATGCACACAAAATCAGTGTCAGCAACCAGTGCTGGCTTTGTTATAAGATGTCAAAGTATGCCAAAGTTTGGGATCCAACCAATGTCTGTACAGTTCAAATTCAAATACAGGTCTGATCATCGCACAGATTTGGGAAAGGGAGTCAAGTAATGTATGAACGATCAATAATTTATAGATAGGAACAGATACAAAAGAGTGTGTAGAAATACATAAGTAAAAATACATACACTAACTGTAAGCTCAAAAAGGAAAATGATCCAAGCACTAGAGCAGCATATGACCCACCTTGAGAGAGAGGAAGTACTGGTTGCAAGGCTGGCACGTGAGGATGTCCCCGGGATGATTTTCATTTAAGTGAGTCCGCAGGCCTGCCATGTCCATGGCTGCAAACTCACAGTAGGCGCAGGAGAAAATGTGCTTGCTGGCTTCAGTCAGCCTGGTTTCAGATACATCATTGTGTTGGGAAAGTTTCTTGGCCCTTGTTCCTTGTCTGATGGTTTTCCTCTTGGCTTGTGTCTCCCCTTCTTCCACTTCTTCTCCACTGTCGTCTTCTTTGCCAACGACATAGTCGGCATCTGCCGTAGAGTCGTCACTGTCTACACCGTTCTCTTCCTCTTCATCAGTACCAGAATTCTTTGGTAATTCAAGAACCTGGTTAGTGTTTGGGTCTTTATTCGAGCCAATTTCAGAATGCTGAGACAAAACCTCAGAGTTTGAAGCACTGGTTTCAAGTGGAAGTTGATTGGAGCTTTTACCTTTCCGTCTTCCTGATATTGACTTGCGAGTTGACTTCCTACTGAGAGTTCCATCTGCCTCGCTTTGCTTATTAATAATCTCAAACTTGTGTTCATTGGGCGACGCCCGCTCTTCCTTTTCTGCAGACTTTGTACTAGATTGCACAGATTCTTCTTCTGAACCTTGGTTCTGTCTCCTAGATTTCTTTTTACCTGCAGTTTCCTTAGAATTCCCGCCCAACGAGGACTTCCCACGCGAGCCACTTTCCCACACATCATTGTCCAGGAATCCAACCCTTTTACGTGTCCTCAGGCTCCTGCGTGGTGCCTCGCCACTGGCAGTGCTTTCTTCCCTTTCAACTTGAATGGGCTGGGGATCTTCTATCCTTACAGCTGGCTTTGGCACTGTCCTCAGCCTCAATGGTGGAACAGTTTTACCTCGGCTGGTCAATGGTGGCCTACCTGTTGATGAATGAAAGACAATGCATAATAAAATTGGTTGGTTATAAAGTTACGACGGTAGCAACAGTGAAAACAATACCAGTAACAAATAAGATAACAATGGTAGCAATAGTGTGTAGATATAACTTACTTTGTAATTGCAGAATTCAATGTTCATCTTAGCTTGATTAATATTAATATGACTAGAAATTCAGTTGTGGCAATTATTAAATGTAAAAATATGTTATTATTGTATCACACCAATCTTGGATTCATTTTATAGCAACTAGACAGGCTGCAGATTCTAAGGTATAATTTGATCCTAGTGCTAGAACACATGACAGTATAAATCCCCTCCCACCCACCTCTCTTTCTCTTGACAAGAACTGATCTTGCAGCTGGTTCTCGAACGGTTGCCTTGACAGATTTTTTCTTTACGAGGCCAGAGCTGAGATTGTTCTTGGCTATCACCCTCTTGGCATGGTAGCGAGTACGTAGGTGGTTGTCTAAGCGGCGCTGGTCCAGAAATCCACGCTTGCACACCTTGCATTCAAAGGGGACTGTGTTCTGGTGCACCTGTTGGGAGTTGAAGCTTTAGTGTTAAAGAGAACACACAGGTTCATGCAGTACACATTGCTGATATCAAAATTGCAGATTAAAACAAATATAAGGACACATAGACATTTTTAAAAGTACACAGTTATTGTTTGATCAATCTCATGTAATAAATAATTCCATAGACATGTTGCAGATTCTTGCTAACTGATTTGAATACTGAATGTATTTTACCCAATAAAATCACTTACTGATCTGTGGCGATCCTGGAGCTCATAACACTAAGGCAAATTTCCCTGAGTAGGGATGAAAAAAGTAAAGCGCATATAATACAATGAAAATGGAACAAAGTGGACTAAACCAATATTAGGCACAAGGCCCTGGCAGGGAATTGTGTGACTCACAAACCTTCAAAAAGTGAAACTGTAGGACACTCTTGACTCTGAATGACTTCTGACACAGCGGGCAAACATGGACCTTGAAGCCAACTTGCTTGACGTTGAGCTCTGCCTGCACCTCAGTCAGGCGCTCACTGTGTTTGCGCTCACAGTGTCGCTTCATGCGCACAGCAGAGTACATCTGAACACCACAGTACTTGCAGGTGATGCGAGTGTGGCTCTCCTGTACTATGCACATGCCGTGCTTCTTCTCCACTTCAGCCAAGTGTTCTGGGTACTGGAGGTGTTCCATCATCTAACAAACGGGAGGATTCATCAAAACTGTATATTAGCCTGGTTGATGTTTTAAGCAAATGAGTGAATTTGTACTTGTATGGTAATAGAGGCAGTATAGCAAAAGTCAGAGTGTTGTATCGCAGGAGGGTTCAAGAGGCAATGTCGTTCAAGAGGAAACGTCCTGCAAGAGGACTGGCTGATACAGAGAGAGATGGTAATAGACGTTCAAGTTTATCATCCTTCTCTGAGAAGACTAGGTGCTCGATCCCACCTATAACAGAGGCTGGGGGCTGAAAAACACTCAAAGTGAGAACCAAGCCTGAGCTTGTGCAGGGTGAGTTTGATCCATAGTTGTTTACTGAACACTTTACCACTGAGCTAACACGCCCAGTGGAATCAATCTTAGAAGATGTGTGTGGGCTGTGTGGGCTGAAGGAGCATGATATAGAATGTAATGAAACAATATGATTGGAGACAAAAGAATAGATATATGTACAGTTCACTAAATCTAAACTATCAAATCACTAAGCAAACTTTCTTCAACTTTAAGACTTGAAGAAGAGCAGGGTTTTCATGTTAGTTTAAAAAAGGGTTTCCTTGCTAGCTTGCTTTTTTCCTCCTTTTCTCACAGCGAGGATGTTCACCAAGAGAAATCAAGATGGATGGTCAATTGACTTTTACTCATTTATAATCCCCCCCCCCCCTTATGATAAAGAAGATAGTAAAACATTGTGGAATGAGACATAAGACTTGTGAGACTGGACAGTGGGCCAACTCTAAACTCTTTCTCACTCACTCACACATCCTTTCCCAATTCCTGTCTTCTCGTCACTCATCATTTACACAACAAAAAAGGAGGCAGATGGAGAGATATTTTACACTAAACAGTAAAGACATTTGTAATATTAATACTAGCTGACCTCATCATGCTTGTGAGTCTTGAACTTGCAGGCCACACACATCACTGGCCCCAGAATGTCTGCACATGTCTGTAAGTGGTTCTGGCTGCCCATGTGATCTAAGAAATCTTTCTACAGGAACAAAATCGTTACAAGATGGTGATGCATTGTTAGAATCATAACATGTCAAGTGCCACTTTAAAATCTATAGAGGCTCTGTTTGCTCACATTCATGCTTCATTTGTTTTGGGATGCTTAAATGATTAACGAGGAGTCAAAGGTAGAAAGACAGAGGTGAAATATTCTCTTAAATGTGTCATATTTGAGATAAGAAGATGGGGCCTTTAACTACATAATTATACATTATCATATTTGTGGTCATTTTAAGTTACAATTAATGTACAATGACTCAAAGACACTCTCCCTTTCAGTTGCTGAATCTGCCAAACTTCTGTGTTCATGGCTTCTTTTGCACAGGACGATTATTTTTCATGCTCGGAGAAAGGTGAGGAAACTCTAACCACTTACTGTTACGGGTATTAGAAAAGAAATTACTAGTATCATGATCTGTTTACTTTTACTTCTTCTATCTCAGAGTCTGGTGGGCCATAGGAGCATTCACATAAGCTGGCAATCAACCACCTCCACTTTTCCCAATTGTCCACATAAACCATGGACAAATATACTAAAACTAAAAGGTATTGCTCTTTAAATGTTCACTGTACTTAAGTACAAATCCTTTGGCCCATGTGTGCACCTCTTCCACTCACCTGCCTGTTAAAGTAGAACTGGCAGAGGCCACACTGGAAGGGGCTGAGACGTGTCATATATTTGTTGTACTTGTTGAGCATGTCCAGAGACATGGCCTCGGGGTGAGCTCTGGCACGAGCTCCATGCATCCTGGTCAACAGGTGCCGAGCCATCTCATACTTTCTGGAGAAGCTTTTCTGGCAGATACGACACTCGTGGCTCTCAGCAGGCTTCTCCATGATCTCCCTGAACACACACATAGGGTACAAGTTTATACAATAATAATACATGTATAGCAATAGAGAGTTCATTTTGTTATAACACTCTTCCCTTGACAACTTTATGCCATCAGACAGTCACATTCTTTCACAGAAAAACATGAAGCTCAGCAATCATGAAATATGACACTGTTTATGAATATTTTGAATTTTTGTTTCAAGGGAATAATTATGTGCTACATGTCCTCTTGATTAATGAGATACAGACAGATACAAGCAGCTGGCCAGAGGAAGCATTGAGACACATCAAAATGTTCCTCAGCGAATCTCATCTTTATATATAACATTTCTAAAAACAAGATTCAGAGTTAAAAGACATGAAAAGAATACAATATTACATTGATCGAGACATGTTCAAAGTCATGTGACGTCAGCATGTTGCAAGGATATTTTTTTAAACATTAAATTGACAGAAAGTGAAAATTTAAAAAAAGGGAACCTAACTCACTTTTTGGATGCAGACATCAAGTCCTCTTGTCTTTCCTTATGAATGGTGTCATCACTGATGTCTATGCGAATGAGGACACCATCTCCACCCCTGTACTCCCTGTATCCATTCTTGAGCATCGTGTCCTTGTGGAGTTTGGTCTCACAATGAGTGTTGAACACAAGCTCACTGTCAAAGTACAAGCCGCATACCTGGAATACAACAATACTTCATATTTACAAATGATTCATATACTGATATATGCGTATAATTGTGTCACTGAACTCCCTCAGAAATTCTATATCTAGTCTTAGACTATGGCATTTCATTGACTAAGAAGGCAATGACACTTTTTAAAGGAGTACTGTTCACTTTCATAGTATTGAGCCATGTCACAACTGACGACTTAATACTTTATAGGCTAAGATAATCTCTCATCAGCCTTCCATCAGGCTTAATAATTTTAAAAGAAGACGACTGGCTTCCACCATTTATTTGCTTTCTTTTTTTAAAACTATTTCATTGGAACTTAAGAGTCTAAATATTGTTGTTGTTTTAAAGCAAATGTTTAGGGTGACGGTAAATTATTACGTATGTATAACCAACTTGATGAGAACTTACTGTGCAATGAGGTTGATCATCACCTTTCTTGGTTTTTGCAGAGGACGTACTGGTAGCTGGCAAAGAGACATCACTTTGTGTATGTGAGTCAAGCCTCATTTCAAAACAATCTGCGATGAACTCACCGCTGTCCTTTCCTTGCTCTTTTTTCTTCAATGCAGCTTTCTCCTTATGCTCCTCCTCGCTAAAGTGGATGGAGTAAAGGTTCCGGCCTTTGAAATCTTTCTTACAGACAGTGCAGTGAAACATTTTCCCACTATCTCCTCTCCAAGGGCTTTTAGTTTTTTTGAGAATACCTTTTCTGCATGCGGGACCAGGGCGCTGGCCTGGTTTCCACTTGCTAGCAATGGGTGGGTGTCGTTTTGGCCCCTCTCCAGGCTTCCATTTGCCCCCAGTGTGGCCCTGTGGTGGGTGCATGTTCTCATCATCACTGAGCCAATCTTCATTGTGGTCACAGGTCTCATCTGGAAAGTCTAACCCATCCTCGTCACTGCTGAAGTCTAAATTGCTTAGGATGGCAGTGATGGGGAGAAGAGACTCTGCATGTAAATCGTCTTCGAGGATCGAGAGGCGCTGTACAGCTTTGAGCCTCGGCTTTGGGCGTGTTTCCTCTGTGGCACTCTTTAATTCTAAAGATTGAAAGAAATCTGAGCAATGCTTAGGTGACAGCAGAGCGTCTGTGTCCAGGTCAGGATCTGGGAAGTCTCCGGGATCGTTGATGAATTCAGACAAAGGGGACGAGTCTCCAGGAAATGCACTTGGATCACTGCTACTTGACACCATCACTCCCGAGTTAGTGCTGCATCTCTCGGATTTAACATCCTCGGGTGATACCGATACCTTTTGTTCCAATACCGCTGCTGTTTGTGGAGTGGCATGGGTCTTGAAGTGGTCCACATAGTTAAGCAAACCAACAATTGTTTGGTTGCAGATTAGACAGATATGGTGACTTGTGTCAGATGCACCAACATCCATCTTGACAAGATCCCTGGAAGAAATGACAAAAGAACTGTGAGCAGTCTTTCTTACTTTCACTACTTGCTCACTTTCTAATCTACACTGGAACATTCATTTCCAATATGTTCAGTTATCATCTCAATGTTCATAGTTTGCCCTTACAGGTATTGAGAACATACTTGCAGACTTAGTAGGTTGATAGGGTTGTAAAAAACTACTAAAATCAGTAGTGAATAACTACTGACTACTTTTTTTTTTAAGTAGTTAAACTACACTAAAACTACTTTTCAAAGTGCAGTAATCACTACACTACAAACTACTTTTGAAAGTAACGATTAAAACTACTAACTACTTTTGGGATTGACAGAAAACATAACTTATGGGGGGGTTCTTAAAAAAAGTTCAGCTGATCCATATTTTAATACAACTGTTGTGCCTCTTTCTGTATACTTATAGGAAAAAAAACTTGCCTTCTCCCGAAGTTTGAAACCAGTCAATATAAATATAATGTGGTCACTATGACTACATGTATCATCAACTACATGTAAGTATCACCAAGTCTTCATTCAAGTTCAAGCACTATAACTGGTCAAAGTTATAACATTAGATAGTTTTTGCGTCTTGCTCCTCACCATGGGGACTCCGACAGTAAAAGATAACAAAAAAGCACCCCCAAAAAACACTGACATGCATGCTACTTTACTTTAAACGACCCAGAATGAAAACCTAAAGCCCTACTAGAGTTCTAGTTTCTAGTAACTACTAGGCTAGTGAGCAGGTCGGGGCGCTGAGTAGTCGTTACACTAAAAACTACCAAAAACTACTAACGATTACTAACTACTTTTCGTTACTGTAATCGTTACCAAACCCTGCGTACTACTATAGACTTACATAATTTATAATAATATATAACCTATAATAATTATTGTAATATATATAAAGACTTAAGTAAGGCTTTTACTTTTGTGATTCATAATTTGTTTGCTATTGACTGTTCTTTAGCAAGAAGAGAGAAAAAGAGAAGTGTATAGTGTATTGTATTGTATAGTAGATTAACTATAACTAGGGCCTGTCAACTATACTATAATCAATACTCGAGAGTCTATAAGTGATAGGCCTAATGAACACTACAAAGAGAGTGAGAGGAGAAATGTGTTCACATAGAATCTTGTCTTAGATTTAGAATCTAGATCTGTCAAGATCTGGATGTCTAGATCTTACAAGAGCCGGGTGTGTGACACCGGTGACAGTCATTGTACATTGTACTTGTACTGACTTGCGGCAGCTCGCACGTGTTAGCAGTCCGAAGTACAAAACAATGTAAACAACAAATGTATGGAAAGCTAAATTTGTGTCATGTTTGATGATGGATACCCAACATGGCTAGAATCATTCAAGATGACTGTGTAGAAGAGCCTTAATCCTGTAAACTCTTGCTTAAAATGTATCTATTAGTTCAAAGCTATGTCAGGTAGCAATATGTGAATTTTCCTTAATCGAAATATTGTTATTTGTAACGGAAGAGTAAAGAGACCCACCAATTTGAGACGAAACGATATGAAGATGTGAAGTGACAAATATCGAACTTGAAAAATGGCGTCCCCAATGGCAAGCACACTAAATTATGTCACGGAGCATGCGCACTGCGTTCTAGCCCTGCAAGTTATCATTGTCCTCCTGTGAACTATAACTTTGACCCAGATAAAGTTCCAGGTTTGGGTAGCCTAGACTTGACCAGGTTACAATGGCCATTCATTTCTTTAAATCCTATCTAATCTGCAACAGTTCGAAGACCTGCCGCAAGGCCTACTGTCGAGTCAAAAAGTTAACATTGACCCATGATTGTTCGACCAACTAGGCTACTTAATAACATTGTATTGTCTGCTTTTCGAGTGCGCATTACGAAGAAACTCGCGTGTACTTCCAAGAACTGCTTAATAATAATAATAGGCTAATTACATTATATTGTGTTGTAGGTGTGTTTTCGTCCAGGCAAAATTCCACAATGTTTCGTCCTGGATGATGTCCTTGTAAGTTATAAGGCAGATCCTGCGAATCCATGTGGAGCTGCCCACATCCCAGTCAATGTTGTTGTCACGCCATTCTCTCAAGGCAGTGGGCCTACCATGAACATTCAATCGTTGTAGTTGCAGTGCCTTCAACCTCATCATTCTGCTCCTATATTCTGCCATAGGTTACCTAAGCCCAGCAAAAGACAAAATCTCTGTGTAGGCTTCGTCCAGGGTACCAAAGGAGAAAACAAACTGACGGACCGCGCATGTTGTTATTAGAACATACACATTGAATAGGCCGATACATTTTATGTTTTACCGGTAGGCCCTACCCTATAAGCCTACTCGTGGAAACGGAGTTTTAATCGCTGATCCTACCATTGTAATTTGTAAGCCAAGTATCGGTAGTTCTTAAGAGGCTAACATGCGTAAAGACAACTCTACTCGGAAGTCGACCTGCGCGAGTTTGTGTGTATAATTTCAAGTTGCCCCCCTTTGACTTTAGCGGGTCATTTTTTATGTTTGGCAGTTATTATTGTATCTTTGTATAATATCATTATAATTGGGCACTTCTTTTTAACTGTTTAAACTAACTTATACAGATGGTGGCCATTTGGCAAATGATAACAAAACAGTGAAAGAAAGAAAGAAAGAAAGTTGTTTATGGCACAGATGCACGGCGAATTCTCAACCATCTCTGAAGCTCTAGGCCTAATATTATAAATTGTGGTGTTCATTTTTTTAAGATCAAAGTCTCAAATCTTAAAGACTTGACTTCCGGGTACGCTTTCCCCAATTACGGATAAGGATCTACATGGAGCATAAAGCCCCCCTTTTAGTGTTAACTTCTTCTTTTGAGTTTTACTTTACACATCTAGCGACACAATGAGGCCATGTAGATGGTGTCCCCCGTCCATCTCCGATAGGACAGCCGTAGGCCTATAAAGTATAAAGTGCCCTACCGACACATTCATGTTTAGAAGCAACCGAACCCGGTTCGCCCACTTGGAGACCAAACGAGTTAAAACCAACGTGTTAACTGTTGGGCCACAAATGGCTCTAGCTAGATCCCTGACAAAAGATTGTATGTGAGATATTGAAAAGGCTTACACAGTTACACATGAAGCATAGATCTGCATGTATTTAGGACCATTTATTTTCTCACATATTGAGTTGCTGAAGCGCCAAGCACACAGTCGCGTTGATCTTCGAATATTGAGGCTGCAACTTTACGGAGCAAGACGAAGAAGAAGTTGAAGTAAAAGAAAACAGCACTATACGTACTGTAAGACATACCCGGGGCCAATATCGTGGTTCATCTGACAAAGGGCTGTATCTGCATTTTTGGGTTATTTTATTTTGTTATACGTTGAGCAACTTGACGATGTCGACCTTCATGGATAGCAAATGTATCACTTAAAGAAGCTATGATTCAACCCTCATCAACTCCAACTTCCATGTTCCAACGCAAGAGCGAATAATACAATATTAAAAAAAAGACTTGAAAGAAAAAAGTAGAAAGAAAATAAAAAATGGTTGTCCAAACTATAAAACAAATCTGTAAAGAAAAAAAATGGTTGCCCAAACTATAAAACAAATCTGTAAAGAAAAAAAATGGTTGCCCAAACTATAAACCTTTCTCCTGTAAAACAGCAGATTTGCAGATACGGCACTTGGCGAGATGGCCGATGATATCAGAGGAATTCTACCATCTGCTGTTTGTTCAAAGGGCATCAATCAAAGGTTTCATTGCGTATTGTCAATCAAGTGTCGGGCAGTCTTTGTGGCGGCCGGCGTAATCAATTCCCACCGCCATCAATCATCAGGGCTTTTATTGTAAATTTGTATTTGCACAAGAAAACAAACAAAGGTGGTCTGCGGGGGAATTTTTGACAGTTTCCCTGCCAGGCATTAGATGGCAACGATAAGTCGACATGAAAGGTGAAGTGGGGTTTTGGGGCTGTGAGAGGGTGGGAAGTACCGCATCGGTACCCTAATGGTGGGGTAGGAACGAGGGGATAGGGTATTCTAAAAACATAACGTAGAATCATGATGATGATCAATAATAATATCAAAACTAATACCGGTAATAATGATGTTAATAAAGAATAGACAGCAGTTATTATAGCAAGATGTAAGCGTTTTTTCCTTTAAGTGGTTCGTTATTTGAGTCTTGCATTCACAAAATGGGTAGATCAATATTGCATGAAGTTACTTTTTTTTATGTGGGCCTACTGAAATAAGATTTCAGCGATTATACAGAGATAAAGTGTGTTCGATGTAATGCTCAGCGACATAATAGATTGCCTATAATGCATACTGCAGCTCATAGTACACTGCTTTGTTAAGTGCTTAATGGATAAAGAAGAAGCTATTAAATTCATTAATTCATTCTCGTCATTGTAATTAACATTCGCATTACTCTGCGGCTCTTGGTCTCAGACGGGTAATTAAAGTATAAACAGTAGGCCTACCAAAAGTTCAAATCAGTATGTAGTATGGTAACCCAGTTGATGTTGACTTCTATGAGTAGGCTTTCACATACATATTATATAATGCATAATCTCTCTCTCTCTCTCTCTCTCTCTC
>JAUELK010003236.1:0-12607 GCA_031471215.1 Gastropteron pacificum | reverse complement strand
ACTTATTGTACCCCCCCCCCCCCCCCCCTTTGTTTCTTTTCTTTTTTTTCTGTCTTTCAGTCTTTTCTTTTTTTTTTAGATTTGTGTTCAATTCTTAAGGGCTAAAAAGCTTCTATAAACCTCTGTACACTCCACTTGAAAAGCCCTGTCCTCTTCTTTTTCCGTTCGTTAGCCCAGACAGTTCGGGATGTTTACATGATGTACGATGACACCCGGTCACTTACAAATGAGCAAAAACAAAACAAAACCCCAATGGGATTTTGACTCAATCAATTCAACTGCGCAAGTACCTAGATCTAGATTAGTCCCAGTCAATTACGCCCATACACATTCAATTTATTTGAGGGACCCGGCAGGACCGCAAATGTGCTGTATGCGCTTCGGGGAAGCCTGAACTGGAACTGAAACCTTATACATGTACTGTAAGGCCGGAGTCGCACAGGGTATACAACATACACCATTCAACATGTTTCACAGCTCACCTTAAAAAAATCACAATTCGGTCTGCATACTAGATATCAATACCCGGTACTAACTGAGACTTTTTTGCGCAAGCCAAGTCATTACTTCCCACAACTCCTCTTTAAAATTGTAAGCCATCTTTACTCTATGGGGCGAAAGGCTGAGTCATAATATTTGTCATGCGCGTTGGAGTACTACTCAATCTGAGTGATCCAACTTTCATTCACGTTCACCATACACCATACGGGTACATCTTTGTAGCTCAGCTATGGTGTATATCATGCCTGCAATAATTTCTTACCGGTACCAAAATTTACGTTTCGAAATTGTGATGATCCCCTGATCATCAGTCATGTGATTTTGTGTGCATACTACCGGCACTACCGTTACTAAGTAGTTACCCAGTACTAGTGTTACTTTCTACTCTACATACTGGGTACTGAAGCTGGCCCACATATCACATTAGGCCGTATTAATTTAGTTTAGATACATGTAGGGCTTCTATGGTGGCAATGTGCATTATGCATCACTCTATATTCTCAAGGGCTGTTCAGTTGAGTTTGTTTTTTTAAGCATATGCCCTGCTTTGCGTTGTACCACTTTGGTTGGCAACACAAATCACAAACCATGTCGCAGTTTAAAAATGTTGTGATCGTTTGTTAGTACATGTATAGTACGTGTATAGTAGGCCTAGTACAGATGGGATAACTTGTTATTTTCGCGTTGCCAACATCAGTGCGTATCCATGCGTACAAACAGCACATCGCGTTGGTTTGTGTCTTCAGTGATAGGATAGAGGCGCCACTGTTGTGTGTGAGACGCGCTGAGCTGGCTACGCTTAAAAAAGAAGAGAAAAAGAGCAGTCTAATTACAAATTATGTAGCTTACATCCCGGAGCTCTTCACTCTGATGATCGCCTGTTTGTAGGCCCTACTTGCGTCACTCATTCTGCTAGTAAAATGTCAAGGAAAACATTGATCAAATCGTCGTTTGTATGCCATACAACTGAGAAAGAATGGACATGCACATTCACGTGTATGGTGTACCGTATTGTGTAAGTTCAGTCAGACACACACCATTCATTTCTATGCGTTCATTTCTTGTTTGGTGTATGGTGAATGTTGTATGCCCTGTGCGACTCCGGCCTCACTGTAAGCGCATACTTATTAATAGAACCACAACAAAGGCTACTTACTACTACTACTACTACTAACCCAGATAGGCCCAACGGCCTAACCTGCTTGGAACAATGTTGGCAATTTAAATGGCCTTGAACTTTTTGGCATTGCCGGGGGTTAGACTAGTTAGCGCGTATCCACACAAGAAGTTGGCCGTATCGACGTCTTGTCAGTTGGCACTACATGTACTTGGCACATCAGCTTCAGTCGCAAGTTACATTGTGACTTAGTCTGTTAGTCACATGCAGTTGCATGATTACTCGGGATCTCCTCCGCCATTCGAGTCATGGACAATGCCCACAACATGCACGTTTAGAGAAAAACATTGCATCCCGAATGTAGGCCGAACCGTAATAATATGGGTGCAAAGTTAATTGAGAACTTTAAATAGAACTGTAAAACAACATAGGAATTGTGGTTTAATGTAGGTTGCGCTTCGTGTTACTACCTTTCCTGTTGTTTTGTGTTTGCAAGCTTAAATTGGGGGGGGGGGGGGTGTCAGTGGGGTATGCAAGTGGATCGTCTACTCAACTTTCCTATGAATGAGAACACACACTACTAAAGAAAACACATGAAAAAGCAGTAAAACGAGTAAGTATAGACAATAGTAAACTATATTTCTGACAACAGACAAACGGTCAAAATGAGCCTTTCACTTTCATCAAGAAACAAGAGATGTCAAACGTAAAACCGCTGACACTTCGGCCCTAAGGCCAGAGAGCGTTGATATAATATTATTATTTCGATTATTCCAAGCTCTCTGATTCTGTGCTCTGCCCTAGGAGGCCTACCTGAGTTATTTCAGTTTTGATGTGGACAGGTCATAATGAAAATCCTACGCATGTCCACATCTTGGCCTACATTGACATAAAGGCGAGCTCATCGGACTTGCTGTATTTTTTGGGAAAGCAATGTGTAGATACATAGCTCAGAATAAAATTCACGTTAAAAATTGTAAAAGTTTGTGTTGCATTCCATTTCAGAAGTTGATACCAGATAATAAATCAAGAGTTACCACCGCTCTACTTTGTTTATCGGATTCCGCGAGTGAGGTCACCGGCAGTACTTTGGTTGTTTACCAAAATACACCACAGCTCATCGAAACACAGACAGGGTCGTGTCAGGACAACAACAGAACACAGTTCACAATATTTTGATTACTTTGTTCAAATACTTTGGAGATCAAACGTTCCGCCAGTATCAGAACCAGGTGGCCGTGTTTTTAAAATTCAAGCCAGCTATTTCAGAAACATTTCGAGACCATTTTTATTTGTCTGTGACTTTGTACGGTAAGTACACTATCCTCACAAAATCACACAAATCTTGGCTTTAACTTTAACAACAGTTACAGTAAAAAAAAGTAACAGTAACAGTAAGGGTGCCTCAAGTAGAATGTCAGTCTGAAGGCTTTTACATTTTAAACAGTAGATTCTAGTGTAGTGTCAGCTCTTGATGAGGATGGTACCTGACTTGACAGTCATAATCTTAAGGCTGCCTATGATGATGATTGGGGACTGGTTTACGAAAGCGGTCCCTGGTGGTGTGTCATTTTTTTAACCTAGATCCCTAACCCTAACCCCCAGATCTAGCTAAATTTGTTGTTGATTTTCATTTCAAAAATAGAAATTAGGGTGGCCAGCTCCCCTAAGACCCCCACCCCCTAGAAAACAGAAGTTAGGGGGGATTTGAAAGAAGTTAACCCCCCCCCCCCCCGCTTCCCCACCCACGGGAAAAATGACACACCACCAACACACCACCAGGGACCGCTTTCGTAAACCAGTCCCGATGATTGGACCCCTGTCCCATCATAAACATTTTATATACGGACCCATGAGCGCAGGTAGCCTAGCCGTAATGTATTGAGGGGCGGGTGAGAGTGGGAGAAACTCGGGGTAACTCGTCTGCTAGGCCTAGACAAAGACTAGATCTATTAATAATACAACATAGTTTTATTTATAGTCTTTGGCAGAGAAATCCATGCTGTCTGGCCTAGAGTTAAGATATGTTTCGTTCTCGATTGAGAGTAAGTAAGAGTAAGAGTGTCTATCGCGTTGTAGTCAAGTTGTAAAACGACTGAATTATCAACTGTTTGTTTTCAAATGAAATGAAATTTAGAGAGATCGTGTAGCGATGCCGACTGGCCGTGGATGTAGGCCTACGGGTCTGCTATTTTGCCTGCTGACATGGGTGAAATTTCGTCGGCATCTGCAGACTTTCGGTCCAATCCGGGTCCGTATATATATATACAATTTGTATGATGGGACCCGGGAGCGAATAGACACTTCGTAATCTTAAACATAATAAAGTTAACTGAAAGTCTGCACCAATCCTCATAACCATGATTCGTGATTTGAAAGATTTGGTCAGAAATCTCGACTGTCACTGTGACAATGCAACTGGCAAATCACCTCTGGTTTCAGTATGTGTCATTATCATAGACTTTGATGTTGCAGGGAAAGGGCCACTGTGGTTGAGAAAAGTTTTATTGTATTCAACCGTTCCAAGACCTTTTTCGTATTTTAAACCAGACTTTGATAGGAAGGATCTCCGGTACTCCTTACCGAAAGCAATCCCTGATGGGTGTGTCGAGATTTGATACCAAAAAAAAAAAGAAGCCAAAAAAGGACAAGGAGACAAAAGTTATGATAATGAAATACGGTTAAATGTTGATATGGAAGAAATACAGGGATGGTTACAATGTTATTGTTAGGGTTTGAGTTAGGGTTAGGGTTAGAGTTAGGGTTAACCCTAAAACTAAAACTAAAGTTATACAAATCTGGCATTCAAAAAATGACCCATTGGGGACCGCTTTGGGTAAGGAGTCCCAGGATCTCCTTTATCTTGTGCCACTCATACAAAAGAGGGTTTGTTTCACCCAACATCAAGCAGCGTGTAACCTTGCTCACACACAGGCCATGACAACTTGGCTGTTGGTTAAAAACATTTTATCATGTATGACGTAGAGAATGAAATGAGTCTTGACTTTTGAGCATCGTTGGACAATTGATGCCAATGCATGTTCATGCCTTATTTTTTGTTATCATGGAGCCTTCAACTTCACTCTCTAACCTGTGTTGTTTGTGTGTGTATACAGAGGAGCAATCATGAATATGAGAACACCCCCATCTCTTCTGGATGAATCTGACGATCCTGAGACAACACCCATAGCATTGAACCAAGATGTTGACTTTTCTGAGTATATGTGGATGGAAGAGATGGATGAGTTTGATCGACAGGTAAGTTGCATCTATCTCAAAACTTTGTGAAATTACATGATTCACCCGGTTTCTATCTGTAGTGTCATATTTATGTATGTATTTCATATGTCATGTCTTGCTCAGATTTTATAAGTAATTTTATCCGGTCTGGACAACCTGCGACATTTTGCGCAGTCCTCCTGTGTTGGTATAGGCCTCTCTAGAAGAATCATAACAGTTTAGAGCAGTCAAGTGTGAGAGCAGTTCCGCAAAAATACTGAAATGAAGCCCATTGAATGGTCTTTCTGAATGATGTCACTTTCAGATAGCTATTTTTATAGTCACATGGTGACCATTCTATCAGTACTACCCCCAAAAAGTCCTGTTTTCTCACTGAACCGTACTTTCTCACTGGCTCGGACACTTTCTCAGCAGACCGGACACTTGTCATTCAAGCACTTCAGAGACTCCTTATGAACACATTATTTGCATTATTAAATGATGTTTATTACCAAATTAAAGCCCTCCCCCTCCCTAAAAAAACAAGTTGTGTGAGCAAAATTGCCTCTCATGCTCTGCCCCAAACAGTGGGTATACTGAGGGTGGCTCAGTAATAATGAGAACAATAGAATATAGACAAGTAATGGGTGAGAACGGAAGATTTCCAGAACATTTGTGCAAAAAATATCAATATTCATATCTAAGTCTTAGGTGTTCGGAGTGATGAGAAACACGATTAATCTTCTTCATCACTCTGGGAAACCCCCCCCCCCCTCACATTGGTCGACTGCTGTGAACAACTCATTGGCTTGAGATATCAGTGCATGCTTATGCTTGCTTTGTGTTTATTCAGTAATTATCATAGGCCTACATTAAGAAAATGTTTCATTATGTTTTGTGTGGTGTCTGACAGGTGGAGGAAGAGTTGAGAGAGCAAGAGATGATTGAGCAGTGTTTCGAAGATCTCTTTGAGATGGAGCAGCTGGCTACAGAGATCTTGTCCAGCTCCCCGGTGGAGAATGCATTTATCACGTTTGACTCATCACAGGCCGGCATGCGAGCCAACGGGATGGCCCACGCCCAGGCAGATTCCTTGTTGTCTTCTTGTGGGAACCAAGACACTGTGGCTGTGAGTACACATGTTTTTCTGATTTCAATACATTGTAGGCTCACACCTGCAGTACAATTTCTTCTTCTATACTGTAGTTTTGATGCAGCACCTGTGGTGAAATTTATTTACGTGCAGTCAAACCTCGTTATACCGCCAATTTTGGGACCAAGAGGAAGTTGGCGGTATAGAGAGTTTGGCTGTAGAACGGGGTCTGTGTTAACAGTATGGAAATATTGTGCACCTATCTTGGGAGGTGGTTGTTGAATGTTAGCTGTACATAGCAGTGAGTGTTTTTGTTGTTTGCTTAGTGTGTTTTAAATATAGCAGCTCATTTGACTCTTGGTGAACCCGATGCAGGCCAGTACTGTGTGCTAAGTATGAACTGTCTGTCTGTTAACTAGCACATGCATAAGATGGAGTAGCTTGAAGTAGACTGTTTAGGTCAGTGAACCCTGCTACATGTAACATTATAAGATCACAAGAAGTTAGAAGACAGGATGAGTTTGAGCAGAGCAGTGTGTAGGACTACCTTCCATTTCCATATTATAACTATTGGTTATTACATTACCTGTCATCGAGCACTATCGGTCAGAAATTCGGAATTTCGAATCAATCGAGTTCAGCTGAGGTTAGGCTCAATTTGAGCTTGAGTTTTACTGCAACATAATACATGTCGTACAAAGAAAAAATCGGGCTTATGACTCGATTACAAGTTGATAAAGCTACTAACTACTAGTGTGGGTCAGTACTTTTATTTTCCCTTCAGTTTTATTTCGATAACACGGCTGCCATCAATCACGGTGGAAAAGTTTAGCACATCCGTTCCGTTTTTACGAAGAAAGTTTAGGAATTTGGGGAAATTGGTAACTTGAACATGAATGACGCGTTGTTGCCAGGATGGCGGTATAACGAGTCATTTTTAAGTGAGTTAAATAAAGAGCGTGATGGTTGGCGGTAGGCGGAGAGCGAGGTGGCGTTAAAACGAATCATTCATAATAGAGTTAATAGAGTTCTGTTCTTGTCCACTGGCAAATGGCAGGTGACATTCGAGGTTGGCAGTATAGCGGTGGGCGGTATAACGAGGTTTGACTGTATGTATAAGGGATACAGTCGTGTTAGATATGAAATCTTGATCAATTATCAATGTTAGGTTCCTAATTAATTGTCTGCCTCTGATGTCAAGATCCATGAATTTGAATCAAAGTTGTTGATAATGATTTCGAAAGTTGATTTTTATCGTCAAACTTGATGCACATCTTTGTTTGAAAAGGTAAATGCACAGAGTATGTATGCTAGAATCATTGTTTATGAGAGCACCTTAAAAGTCAATCTATCCTTCTGTACCTCCCTTAAGGATGAGAAAGCACTTTGCAATCAATGTCTTTTATCGTAAAAAACATAACAGAACGCTGTGTTATGTAGCAAGGTAAAGAACAGTGAGCTAGCTGATGGGCTAGGGAAGGTGGTCGTCATGGGGATAAGGTGCTATATAATTGATGTTATTATTGTCATTGATTACATCACAAACCATATTGTTGTGGTTTTCTAGTTCCATGTGCTGTGTAGTGTAGCTCTTAGCTGGTTGCCTACATTCATTTCATTGCCTCTGGTGGTAAATTACAAATCAGCATGATTGTGATAATTAAATGAAAATGTGTGGCTTGTTTACATTTACAGGTGACAGTGTCGAGTAAGCTGAACCCTCTAGCCCCAGAATTCTTCCCCCGAGATCACTGCTAGCACAAAATGTGTGGTAGTTGTGGTCCCCAAGTCTGGAGCATAGGAAGTGTCGACAGGCCTGGGCCACGCCCATCATTCAGAGTTCTGTTCTTGTCCAGTATGGTGAAATGTGTACGAATGACTGGAGGATGATGTAGTTTTAAAAGTGTGTTTTTACCGTTTTAGTTTACCCACTGGGAACAGTGTTTTAGGTTGTACTCATAGTTTTATCAATTTGATTTTAGTATAACCAATGGGGGTGGGGGCTGTTAGAAGAAAAAGAAAAAAAATTGTATTGGGCTTTGGGTGTGAAAACTAAAATTCTCTGTCTACTTCTAAGTTTCAAAAAATGCAGGGACTGGGCATTAGCAATCTCATCAGCATTTATTATTTCATTATTTTTTGTCAAATCATTCATTGTACACAATGTATGTGCATGAACATGTCACTTACCTGTCAATGTTCCTTCATATGAAAAAATTGTCCCCAACTTGCAAAGAAAAGATCCCTTCAACTTTAAGTATTCTTCCAATTACCCAACATATTCTTATCACCACACATTCCTTTCTGTGTATTTCTTAGGGTCTGATTACTGTATTTTGAAAAACAAATTTAGTAAGAAGAGAGACTATGCTGTGATAGCTGGCATCCACACTTTGCTTTCTTGTGTACAATTTTGTATATGAATTCTGGGTATCGTTTAGATGGAAAAAAAATGTGAAAACACTATTTGACACCTTTGAAAGAGTAATTGTAAAATAAGAACAGCAACTATCAGTTGGAGATTACTTTGTCTCTGTAGTTTTAGTTACCAATACATGCTATTGCTAGCGGGGTGATTTTTACCAAATGTAAATTTGTATGTTTGCAGAGCTTCATTTTATATTTTACAGTAAAATGCCTTGTCAGCTGAGATATGGTTGTGTAAATAATGTGAGAAAGGGACAAATCTACATTATGTACATGTATGTGTGCTTGTTGGTTGTAAATGATCCAATGATATTATTTGTGTGAGTGCACATCCTTCATTTCATTTGTTTCTCTGCCAAAATTGTTGCAACATTTCCATTACTTGACAATTACTCGGAATGGGGAATGTTGAATGACATGATCTGTGCCTGATGAGTCACAAAGGAGTGGATGTGTGAATAAGTGAGCATGCATGGATTGACTGATGTCACCAACCTCTTCTGATTTCAATTTCATCAATTAATTCTCAAATGTTTTTGTCAATACCATTTCTTCACTTGATTCATCTGCCTTGTAAGCTTGTAGACATTTTTATTTAAACATCAAATTTGGAAAAAGAAGTGATTGCAATTTCATTATTAAATTTAGAGGTACTGTTTATTGTAACTGTAACTTAGTGTAACAACCCACAATTAAAAATTGCTGCTTTTGAAAGAACTCCATTGTCATATTCGTAGATATACTGTATACTTTTCCCCCATTTTTAGAATACTGTGATGGCACTTGTTTATTTCATTTTGAAGGCAACCAAGCCATTTTTTTCTTCTTTGTTCCGTTTGCTGATTAGGGTGTACATACATGCCTATGATGATACTACTAACAGTATTTCCCTGCTGTGAATGAATACACTGTCTACCTAATTGTGTGTCAGTCATAATCATAAGCAGGAGTATGTGTATGTGACTTTGTGTGCTGCCATGTCTAAGTATGCTTGTCATGTATAAGAGGGTGTGCCACACCAGTATATGAGATTGGGTGGTATGGTTGAGCATGTGTGCGTGCTATCATCATGTACGAGTATGAGTTGAACGAGTATGAATGTGCTTGCCTTAGATGACTTATACTTATAGACCCAAACGAAACAAAGAAAAAAAAAAGATAAGCAACGATGAGAAAGAAAGTCACAGTAGTGAATTTTTTTGTTGTCATCTCATGGATGTTGTGTTGAAGGACACAGTGTGAGATCTGTGCAGACTGGAGGTCTGTGACTACACAACTACAACTGGCTGCTCACTACTCAGATGTGCACTGGCACACACACATAGCTAATAAAGACTCTGGGCTGATACAATGACAACTGCATGCTTGTTTCTTTTGTCAACTGTTTTCATTGTTTCTGTGATCCTGTGTGCACACTTTAGTTTAGATGCACGGAAAACGTGTGTGCCACTTATAAACTACCTAAAAGGGTATTATTATAGAGAATCAAGTCTACAACTGTAGATGTCCTAACCACCTATCAAAAGTACCAAGACACCACTCTAATTTTACACCATTGCTTGTGCAGAACTTTTGAAACAAATCTGATACTAGAAATTGACTCGTGGTGCCAGTAAAAAAAAAAGGAAAGACATTTAAAAGGGACAAAAAGATACCTCAATATACAGAAGAAACAAATCTAGATAGCATTTCAAACACTTTCATAAAATTGTACTCTTTAATGTACAAAGAAATACATCAACTATATACAGTAATAATTCATGAAACCATTCATTCGGTCGTGGACAAGCTTGGTAGAGTTGCTCATGAGTGGGAGGCTAGCTCCACCAGATCCTCGGCCACATCTTCAGATATCACGGCTGATGCCTGGGGACACATGGCACACAGAATATGTTAAACTTTGGTGCACTGAACCAGAAAATGTTTTGGTTTTAAAATTTAAATACAAAACCTGATCAAGACTGTTGAATGCAGACATGAAGGAATGGCAAGTGTGTGTGGGGGGGGGGCTGCCACGTGGGCAGTTTATGACCGGGTTTTTGAGTGGTGATCTTATTAAAGAGTTGTAAGAAGCGACTGCTTCTCCTGAGGGACGGGTTCTTAGGCAGAGACCACTATAGCCCATTTCCAACCTCCACCAAGTGGAGGACCAATGAGTGCTTTTGCTTGGCTTGTGTGGCTGTTGTTCTACACCTACATGTACAAGTGTGCCTCTCAGGAGGTTGAGATGGCAAACAAACAAAAAATGTCTTTCAGGATAATAAATCACATTAATAATAGTGCTTTGAGTTTGCTGTATAGTGAGGTGAGGGGGATAGATTGCCATGTATCAATATCACTGACGTCAAGGCTGCATCCCTCTAATTGAAGAGACTTGTACCTACCTCCTCCCATTTCCTACATCCTGCTGTGATCTGATGCACCAATGAAGTGATCTCTTTGTCACTGTGAATCACACAGTCATTCAGACTTCTGTTCTCTTTCTCCAGAGCCTGCAGGATCTGTTGTAGACAATCCACTTTGAGTTCCCTAATGTCCTGTAAGTGAGCACTCAAGTCAAAATCTGGCTGTCTGCTTGGCCGCCTGGGAACACACACTGTACACATATTATTACGCTAAAAATACCAATAATAATCATATCATTATACATGTATGTATTTATATATAGTCTATACAATCTATAAATAGCCCAATATTCATAGCCTATTCTATGAATGGGGCGGGGAGAAATTAAGTTTTAGATTTAGAAAGAATTAGCTACAGGGTACCGACCACCCCTTTCCTATTGTTGGTGAACAGTGTGGCACATGAGAGCTGATTATAATAATGTAGCTCTTTGTGATGTTTTTCAATAAAGAAAGCACACCAAGATTTGCTAGCCATTACGGAGATTCAGTGGAAACGACATCAGAAGGCAAGTGTTGAATGGGAACCAGGAAGCCAGAAAACCCAGGGCTTGAAAAACAGCTCTCATTAACTCCCAACATTAAAGAACAAATATTTATATTTCATTGATATATGTAGATAATGTTATATGTATATGTGGTATTAAACTAGTGTCATATTTCACTCTGGTTTCAAATCTGTAGTCAAAATATGATGCGAAGAAGAAAAAATGGGTCTCTAAAATCCCTATCGCCTGAAGGTTTTGTCGAACCACGGATCAAATCTAAGCGCTGCACTTAGTTGGTCCCGTAAACGGACGACACATGGGAACATGGTGGAAAAAAATCATGGTCACTCTATACGCTCTGCTCTAGATATTCTCATCATATTCTTCCAATAATATGAAGTTCCACAGATGAGAAATGCTCAGATCCACTCAGATTGAGCTTTAACTGAACAGTGAGGCCTGCTTTCAATCCTATGTTTTTCTTTCCATCAACAACAGTCAAAGATTTCAATCAGGAATAAAATTCTGTTCAACCAACAAAAAAGAACATGTGTATTACAATGAAGAAAAACTCTACAAACCAGTTGCCATTGGATGCCTGTGATTGCTTGATCTTGTCAAGTTCATTCAGATTGCTCTCCACATTTGTGGCAACCAGCTGGTCTTCTATGTCTTCCTGTTGACAAGGATGTATTAATCTTATAATACATAGGTCTATTCATGATGCATTTGTCAAACAAAAAACAACAAACACTTTACAGGTAATATTGTTACCCACGTTAACCGACATCGTAAACAAGGAGAGAAAAGAAACAGTGAATCCTTACACTTACATGTTTTATCTTATGGAGAGTATAAAAAAAAAAAAACAAGCGAAAAAAATGAATACAAATTCGAGTAGTCTTTCTTTACTCATTCCTGGCCCACTCTTCAATAAACATATAGCATAAATACAGGAATAGTACTAGTAGTAGGCTACCGGGCATGGTAAAACGTAACACTTACAAACAAGAGAAAATGCATTAAGTATTTGCTATTCATAGCGCTGGAAGAAGTCTATGGTTGTCACTAAAGCAATGAAAAAAAAGGAAGAAAGATTCCATTTCACAAATGAGAAAGTTTTGTCACATTTGCACAATCTAATAGATTGATCACTCTTTCTGTGACAATGTATTTTCCCCTGTGAAAGATACAGACTCACTTAAACCTTAATAAAGTAATGCAGGTTTCTTCAAATGTTGATTTTAAACTAAGGGACCGTTCAGAAGCCATGTGGACAAATTTTGACCCTTTTTTTTACCCCCCTGTGGTCAGGGGGGGCCCTGTGTCGGGGGGGGGGGGGGGGGGGGGGGGGGGG
>JAUELK010003126.1:0-14418 GCA_031471215.1 Gastropteron pacificum | reverse complement strand
CGCTTTACAGCATATTATTACCCTGACAGACCTGTTTCATTCCAAAGCCATCTCAACCTCCTGGGAGGCATACTGGTTGTGCTACCTGGTCGGCACATAGTACTGCCGGTGCACATACTAACATTCTGACAATATCTATCAATATCTATATTCGGGTACCCATTTTACACCTGGGTGAGGTGAGAAAGTTGTGACAAAGTACCTTTTCCACGAGTACACCTGGTACATCGGCTATTATTATTATCATGAGTATTATTATTACTATTATCATTATCAACATTATTAGTATTATAATTATTATTATGACTATTATCATTAGTAAGAGTTCTTACAGCCTGCTGATCGTAGTCTGCCTGCAGGTTGTCCCCAGCCTTAAGGATGGCGTCAAAGGTTGCTCTCAGTTTCTCCAGCTCTTCACTCAGCAGGCCGCAGTGGTCACGTAACTGGTGGTTCTGGCTCTGCAGGAACTCTTCCTTAGTCATGTCCTGACCTTTCACAAAACCCTCGTCATCAAAGGCTACCTCCTGAGGAAACACAAAACACGGAACATTTCAGCACGGTAGTTATCAAGAAAATTCAGACATTTTTTAACACCTGTCTGAGACAAATCCTCTGCATAAGGTGGCCAGATAAGAAGATCAGCAATGATGAGCTATGGCATCGAACAAGGCAGAAACCAGCCCAAGAAGAAATCAAACAACGCCGGTGGAGATGGATAGGCCACACCCTACGAAAGCCACAGAACAACACCACTAGACAAGCCCTCCGATGGAACCCCCAGGGAAAAAGGAAAAGAGGCCGGCCAAGAAAGTCATGGCGACGAGAGGTGGAAGCCGACACCAAGCAAATGCGCCGCACTTGGGGAGAACTGGAACGGCTGGCCCAGTACTAAAACAGATGGAGGGACCTTGTCCGTGGCCCATATCCCAATAGGGGTGATGGGCTTAAGTAAGTAAGTAAGTGTACACAGATACACTTTACAAAATATGGACATGCACAGGATTCATGCCGTTCATACTGTACTGAAATGAAATACAAATCAATATTACCCCCAAAAAAAAACAACAACCAACAACAAACAAACAAAATTCCTCCTCCTCTTCTTCTCCTTCACTCAGATAGCGTGACTTGCGCAGTCGGCTAGAGAACTAAGTGTCAGGGAGTTGGCCGCTGTGCAGGATGTTTGAATCGAGAGGCCAACAAGCTGACCACTAGACCAATGACAGTAGAAGCATGTTTGGCCATCCTCCACTTACCTCAAAGTTCTTGCTCTGCTCCAGGAGTGCGTTGAGTCTCTGGGCGTCACTGGGCACTTCTGTCTTGACCCGCTCCAGCTCCGCCTCCAGACCAGACAGCTGGTCAGTCAAGGTGCTCACTTGGAGGGATAAGTCCGCATTCTGCTGGGTCAGTTGACCACTGTCTGTGTGACCCCTGTCTGTCTGACCACTGTCCTCAGGTTGGCCCTTCAACTGGGGAGTTCACAAACAGTACAGTACATATATCAACATCGAGCTTAGACAGTCCTTTTACCCCAAAACAATTAGACTCTGGAACTCACTGCCGGATGAAGCCAAATTTTACTTCGATGCAGATAGCTTTAAAGCCTACCTTGAACTGTCTGCATACTAGATGTTCAATACTAAATTGAAGCAACAACTGAGACTTCTTTGCGCAAGCCAAGTCATTACTTCCCTAACTCCCCTTTTTGACTCTAGGGGTAGAAAGGCTGAGTCGCAAATTTTAATCACGCATGTGTACTACTCAAGTCTGAGTGAACCAACATACTGGGGAGTTCACAAATAGTTACAGGTACTCTAAACAAATGTTCTTATTTCTTTAACATTTCAACCTTTTACAGCAGGATCATGAACAAAGGTATGAATAGACATCTAAAATAAAAATCTACCCACATGTCGACACAAAGACATGTACCGATTAGGCGGATTAGCTCAGTCTGTGCCAGACTCGGGATCCAACGACCTTGGGTTTCACATTTCATAGCAACCATCCAAATGATAATCTGCAGTGAACAGCACAACTTACTTCACTAATCTCTTGCTGTAGTTGAGTTTTTTCCTGCTCTAGATCCGTCAATTGTTTCAGCAGATCCGAAGACTTGTTGAGGTCTTCACCGTGCTCCTCTCTGCTGATGTTTACTCCTCCGTTTGGAAGTCTCTGTTCACAGACAAAGACTGCCTTGTTAGTCTATGAACATTGTCAGTCTAGGTTGTCAAAGACTTAAGATACACAGGTCAAACTCTAGAACCGCATTTCATAATTCTAATTTCACCCTTAATCATTGGGAATGAGTAGCAAATGTTCATGTCATGTCCAAATAATAATAAGTGTATTTCTAACGCGCACTTTCCCCACTGTGTGGACTCAGGGTGCACATATGTGTTTATCCTTTAACAAAGGAGATCTGATTACTACATAAAGGACAACTTTATAATAATAATATAAATGAATGATTATTAATGATTACACAAAAGATCATTTGAAAAGTTTTGTCCTTGAGCAAGATAGAATCTTATTTGGCACCATAGCACCATCATGTTTGTATATAATAGTAACAGACTGGGACTAGTCATGGCATACCACAGATTCTTTGAGCTGATCATTTTCCTGCGTCAGTGCCAATATCTGGCTGGTCAGCGCTGCCAGCACTTGAGTATCATTCACGGTTGTATTGTCTTTGTTGTTACCTGGAGAACAGAAAAAAAAAAAAAAATACATCGCACTTATATTGCACTTTTCCATTCACATGAAAGCTCAGTGCACATTACAAACAATTAATACAGAATAGACAAGTCACTAAAACATGTACATGTATATATCGGGCAGTTGAGTTGAAAAAGAGTTGAACAAACTGCTACGTGTTGTTGCATTGTTGTATTCTTGTCATCTCTATAGAATCAATAAATGTGGGCCGTGTTAGCACAGTAGGTAGAGCGTTCGGCCAACACTAAGTTGTCGAGGTTCGAGCTCACCCCGTGCCAGCTGGATGTTATCGTCCTTTTCCGAGAAGACTAGGTGCTCGGTCCCACCTATCAAGAAGACCGGGCGCTGAAAAAACACTCAAAGTGAACACCAACTTTGAGCTGGCACAGGGTGAGTTCGAAACCTGCGACCCTGTGGTCGACAACTTGGTGTTGGCTAAACGCTTTACCTAATACAATACAATGCCAATACACTGTTAAAGAAAGAAACAGACAAAGGGAAAGAAACACTATTTATTTGTCTAATGTGACACAAAAGCAATCAAGGGAATCAAAGCATCCAGTCAACATTTTCAGTCTTACCTATAGAGTCATCTTCCCCACTGATTGGCCCTGTCGTACTGCTCTCTAGTTTGTCTGAAGAAAGTTCAGTTTTGTCTTGTGTTTGTAAGGAGATCACCTTCTCCTTCTCCTCATCCAATTGGGCCTTCAGTATTTTAATCTGGAATGACACAGTTTGACTGTTAGAGTACTAGGCCGTGAGAAAAGGCATAGCAATATTGATGTGGATTCAGTTACCAAGGCTGATAGTTGTGTTTTTGTACATGAAAAAAAGAAGAAAGTCACAAGACATGTTCAGACTGCATTTAACTCTAAGGTATCAAGATCTGGACATTTTACAAGCGTATGGACAAGAACAGAACGTTTTAAATTATCTTTTATTCCAGCAAGCTCCAGGAAATTCTCACAGACAAAAGAGTTTGTCCATTTATTGAGAACTAAAGTCTTCTAGAATTATGTCCAAACAGTATTTAAATCATTTATATTGTACTGTTATGCAATATGTTTCGTTTATGTTGATCTAGTCCAACATGTGTGGTAGTATTAAACTCCTTTACATGATGTACATTGTACTATGTTTATTGTATTGCTAACAAATGGCTTATACCAAATTTCCATGATTGGATCAATAAAGTGTCTATCTTAAAATGCTCAAGAATGAACAAAATAAATGAATCAAATCCTCAACATAACAAACACTTACCTCTTCCTGCACTTCTTCAGGGATACCTGCATGCCAGTCCTGTGTTACAAGTTAGTCGAAACAATTGTCAGTAGACGTGCATGTTAAGTAACTTGGAAATTTGCATTTTGCATACCTTTTGTTTACTATTGAGGTGTAAAGAAACTTGCAAGAGGATATTTGGTGAAATAGTATGATGGTGAAGTTATAAATATGGGCTTATAACAATAGTGGTGCTGCTTAGTAAGAACGCAAACATAAAACTATAATGAATGCGATACCTCAGTGAAAGACCATTTTTCACGACAACAAAAAACGTTTGCCATATATAAAATCATAGCAATAATAATAGCCGATTTCTAGAGCGCTTTTTCTCTTTGAGCTCAAAGCGCTTTACAGCATAGTATTACCCCGACAGACCTGTTTAATTCCAAAGCCATCTGGGGCGGGCCTGGGGATCGAACCCCGGGCCTTTGACTCGTGAGGCCAACGCTCTGACCACTTCACCATCAGATCACATGGACAAGATGCTATAGTAGTGCGATGATGATACAAGATGGTAATCAATTCAGTATAATTGATGAGACTGACCTGTGACTGTCCATCTGACATCTTAGATTGCATGGAATGGAGTTTGTCTCGCAGACGTAAGTTTTCTATAGACACACTACTATACTCCTCATTCAGTTGTTCATGTTCCTCTTTCAACACCTGGAAATACAAAAAAAGTAAAGATGAAGATGGCTTTTCCTCTGGAGAGCTCAAATCGCTTTACATCTATTACTCCCCCGACAGGCTACTAACGCATACAACATATATCACAAACATTGAACACAGGTACAGGCAGCCTGTGAGGCGCAGAAACAGGGCTTGAACCTGAGGTCGTTGGATCCCGAGTACAGCACGCCACCGACTGAGGTAATCCGCCACAGTACTTTTTCTCCTTCTTTACTATGGAACTAGTCATCTGAATATGGCTATCATTCAGGAGCAGCATAGAGGTCTACACTGGAAGGAAAAACCTGAACTAAAATTTCCCCAAATAACTTTTCATAATGACCTATGCCCACGTCTTAGTAATACAGTCCATTTTCATTCTTGGTATACATTGAAATACTGCCCCCGGTCAACAAAAGGTGCCTCTATGGTAAAATCAGAATTTTAAACACTTTAACTTTCTGGATCGCTGAAGAAAAAGAAACGCTTTAACTTTCTGGATTGCTGACAGACGTATGTGCCTTCAGGTATGTAAGAACTAAATGCAAGGTAGTGCTACCGTGAGGGCTTTCTCTGTCTTGGCTAGGGCAGGGTCCACTGTGTCCGTAGTGAGGTCAGATCGTAACAAGACAGGAGAGGTGTGTCGCTTGGCCAGTAAACTGTCGTCCATAGAGTGGATGGAATGGATGTCTCCTCCATAGCTCTGGGGACACATGAATGAATGAATGAATGAATGAATGAATGAATGAATGAATGAATGAATGAATGTATAATAATAATAATAATAATAATAATAATAATAATAATAATAATAATAATAATAAGTGTATTTCTAACATGCACTTTCCCCACTGTGTGGGCTCAAGATGCACAATAGTAATATGAATGAATGAATAAATGAATGAATGAACGAATGAATGAACGAATAAATGAATGAATAAATAAATGAACAAATGAATGAGTAAATGAATGAATGAATGAATGAATGAATGAATGAATGAGTTTGGGGTGGGGGGTTATTTGATACCTTAGAGTTCAGTAGGCTACTCACTTCATCATCGCTGAGGTTTGTGTGGACTGGTGACCCAGCACCAGCGTGGCCTGAGACTGCGAGTACCTGGTAAAGAAATCAAAACATAACACATTTAATTTTGTTCACGCACCATTTTGAACACGAATGTTCTATGATTTTTTTTACTACATCTTTTGTCTCAGTATGTAGGGCCTCCTGTGAAGCCTACTGATGAATACTAAATGAATGATTGCTGCTGCTGCTGTTGCTACTACTACTACTACTACTACTACTACTACTACTACGACTACTACTACTACTACGACTACTGCTACGACGACTACCATGACTACTACTACTACTACTACTTTAAAATGTCATAATAACAGTAATCATAAAAAATGCTGATGCTAATAAAAACATTGATGGCAGTGATGCTGATGATGACAATGATGATGATGATGATAAAGATGATGATCATTATAATGATGATGCTGACAATGACAAAGATGATAATGATAATGATGTTGTTACTCACAGCTTCAGTAACACTAACACCCCCAGACGCAGAGTCGCTCAACCTCGAACCAGTATCACTAGGATGCGGGCTACCTGAAATGTGAAGCAATATTATTATTACAGTGATGATAACCAGATGCCACACACATGTTGAAGAATAACTCCTCAAGTCCTGATCACATTTAGTTTATTTAGAGGTAAATCTCTTCATTGTCCTTTAAGATTACGATGATGAAGACAATCTGGAGAAAGATATGAATAACAAAGGATGTGATAACAAATGCTGGCAATATAGCGTATAATGTCACATCTAGGTGACAATGCAATATGAACATATCATACTAGGTTGGGTCATAACCCTACACACACATGTGAATGGTAAAAAGGTCTGAAAGAATAATGACACTTGACAAATAAAAGAACAAAGAAATAACAGATAAATAGAAGGAAACAAATGATTGAAATAAACTAGATCATCTTGTGGGATTGTTTAGATAAATAAGTGCATTGACAAATAAATAAAGCGATGAATGAATTGATGAATAAATGAAAAATGTTAAATACGGAATTGAGCAAATAAAGATTGACACCTTATGCGCCTCATGGAACATAGAGATTTAAGATCAAGGTAAGGAACAAATAAACAAATAGAAGAATGAATAAATGAATACATACATAAACAAATAATAAAGACATGTGCTCAATCATACAATAAATTCTAGTGTAAACAAGTTTTAGGTGTTGCTCTGTGGCGACTTCGTGTTGGCTTCAGCGAAAAGTGGAGCTCATAATACTAAGTCAAATTTCCCTGAGAAGGGATGAAGAACGTGTAGACAATACAATACAACAATACAATAATCAAGGTGAAAATGATGACGTTGTACCTTGCAAGGAGTTCTCCGTGAAGACTTGTTTGGGAGCTTTCTCAAAGACTTCCTGCAGTTCTGGATGTCCAGAGGCCATGGCGTAGTTCAAAGCAGTGTGACCTACATAGAAAGGGCACGACAAGAAGTACGAATAGATGTAATGTTAGCGCAAGTCAGGTCTATGTAAGTCTAGTAAAACTGTAAGAAAAGATCAGGTGTAAGCATTAAAGAAATGACACTGAATAGCACTTGACTATGATCCATCAATGTAGTGGGGACTTATTAGCACAGTGGGTAAAGCGTTCAGCCAACACCAAGTTGTCGACCAGCTTGTTGATTGTGGGCACTAAACGGAAGAAGAAGAAGACTATAATCCATCCATGTATTGTATCCACTGACTACCTGTTCCAAGCTTTCCAACCACTTGCTGCATGCACTAAGTAAAGAGAGAACTCCTTTTCCTCACTGTTAAGTCCACTTAAGGTAAATCCCACTGACCATTCAAGTCAGGCTTCTCTTCAGAAGCCCTTATCACTACAGGGGGTTGATAAAGCTTATCAGAATTACTACAGGAGTACTCGGGGGGGGGGGGAGAGAGAGAGTCAGGAAGCCAGGATGCAAATCGGTCAAGTTGTGATAAGAGAGCCCATTGATCAAAGTTAAAACCTTCAAGGTATGCATCCCTCAGCCTTAGTCCACAGTACTAGAAGAAATCCCCCACCTTTTGCCATTAACCATATCAAGTACATGTATTTAAAAACAAAAACAAACCTAAAGCCGAAATAAAATAAAACTGATGATGTGTGTTCTGAAACCATTTTGTCATTACATTTAGTTGAAATTTAAGCAATTCCATATCCCAGGAAACAGTAAAGTTGTCTAGCCAAAGCTGCTACTTAAAAAAGAAAAGACAGGAAAAGAAGGAAACAAAGAAAGTAATAGATGTAGCGCTTGGAAATAATGGTTACCTTCTCTGTCTGTGATATTTGGCAGCGCTCCTTTTCTCAGTAAGAATTCACATACATTTCGATGGCCTCCCTTTGCTGCGATCATGAGTGGTGTTCTGAGACATAGAATAGGACAATGACGTGTGCAATATAAAGTTACAGTCATGACATCTGTTTGCTTCTTTGTGATCTGCTGGTGAAGTGGTCAGAGCGTTGGCCTCACGAGTCAAAGGTCCGGGGTTCGATCCCCGGCTGTGCAGACTCGATTTGGATTTGAGAGTATTTTCTTATCCACCACCAGGTGTACTCTTAAAAAGGTACTGTGTCACGACTTTCTCACCTCACCCAGGTGTAAAATGGGTACCCGACTATAGACAGTGAAAGTTATTGTCAGAATGTTGGTATATGCGCCGGCAGCACTACCAGTATGTCTTCCAGGAGTTTGAGATGCCTTTGGAATGAAACAGGTCTGTCGGGGTACTAATATGATGTAAAGCGCTTTGAGCTCAAAGAGAACAGGCGCTATATAAATCAGCTATTATCATTATTATCATTATCTATTTGCTTCTTTACTGAAATCAAATTCTTCCTCAACTAGGAAAGCATGTAAGAAACTGATCACTTTCTCCTAAGCCAATGAAAGTTGCGCATGTTAAAGATCCCTTGGCAGTTTGAAATCGATGAAGGGTAGGCCAGTCATGGTCGCTGTCCGGGCAAAATTTGAAATTAAACCCTATCACGCCCATACACACCCAACCCCACAGTGACAGAATAATCAGCTTGTTGATTGTGATCACTGAACGGAAGAAGAAGAAGAAGAAAGCTTCTATTCTGTTATCCATATAAGGCAGCAAACAGATTGGAAAGAAAAAAGCAATGACACATTATACAAACAAAGAAAAGATATTGATCAAACCAAACCAAATGTCCCTTAAACTGTTCCTGTACTGCTGCAACTTACACATAAAAGATGTCTTGGCTGTTGATCTGTGCCCCCTTGTCTAATAAACCTTTACAGATCTCTTCGCTTCCCCAATGGGATGAGTAAAATAGTGGGGTCTTTCCTCCCTGAAAAAAACAACAACAGAAAATACAAGTAAAGAGGCCGTAATTATCCATGGTGAGCAAAGCGAATATTGGACAAAGATGGACATTCCCAACAATGTCACTTATCAAAATGAAATCTCTGCAAATCTATCAGATTGTTTAAATTCATCCGATGAATGTAATGAGAAGTTTGAAACACAATAATAATAAGTACATTTCTAACTCGCCCTTTCCACACTGTGTGGGCTCAAGGTGCACAATAGAATTAAAATAGAAACATGTGAATTAATTTTTCTATGTAGTAAATCACAAATTCATAAACTTCAAAACATTGGCATTTTGCCATTGAGCTATCCAGGCTATATAGCCTACACATAAATGCTCTTCTTCATTGTCATTTTACGGATATACTCAGACTTCGAATCAGAACTTGTATATGCATGTTGATTCGCAACTTGCACGGACAGGTAATACTTACTCTAGAATAAGATTACTTGAGCTTTCTTACCTTTTCTTTAGAGTGAGGATTGGCATTGCCTGCCAGGAGTACCTTGACACATTCTACATGCTGGCCTGCGCAGGCATGATGCAGTGCCGTCATGTCACTGCTGTCATGTTGATTGACATCTGCCGTGGACTGAACACAGAAAACAAACCCAAATAATAATCAAAACAAAATTTAACCATCATAGCAGATAACATTTATGTGGCGCATTTCAAGTTACAAAACATACTAAATGCCTATGATAAAGAGCTTTGAGTTTAGTATATTTAATAAAAGGCATCAACAAATCACTGATTTACCCAAAACAGGGTTCATACAACAATATATATATATCAGTACTATGCAATGTTCCTATTTTTGTATTATCATCTATGGTGTGGTAAAATTGATAGGAACTTATCTTTAACACAGAATGCCCTTGCTTTATAAGTAAAGAATCTAATCTGATGTTCATATTGCATTCAGACAGTAAGAAATAAGATAAGATGAATCTTTATCATCCTATTGAGGGCCAATATGGGGTGTGTTAGCACAGTAGGTAGAGCATTCAACCAACACCCTGTTGTCGACCATGAGGTCACAAGTTCGAGCTCACCCTGTGCCAGCTCAAAGTTGGTGTTCACTTTGAGTGTTTTTTCAGCCCCTGTTCTCCTTGATAGGTGGGGCTGAGCACCTAGTCTTCTCGGATAAGGACGATAAACTCGGAGGTCTCGTGTGCACACTGTGCAAGTTAAAGATCCCTTGGCAGTTTGAAATCAATGAAGTGTAGGCCAGTTATGGTGGCTGTCCGGGCAAAATTCAAAATGTAAACCTACCATAACCCCCTCGTCCCCCCCAAAATATAATGGCCAATAGGCGCTGCTCCGTGGCGACTGTGTGTTGGCTTGAGCGAAAAGCTGACCTCATAACACTATGGCAAATTTCCCTGAGAGGGGATGAAGAAAGTGTATACAATACAATATAATTCTTCTTTTTTTCATTTCACCTCAAAGCCCATTCTATACCAACATTAAGTACTGTACTCACCTTTAATAACACCTGAACAATGTAGGTGTGGCCTTTGGCAGCAGCAAGCTGGAGCGCTGTATTCCCTGGGGACGCACACACACACACAAAAGAAGACGTTTCAAAGATGCAATAAAAGAATAATACACACAGTATTTCGGACACGTAACTAGGCACCAATCAATATGCAAACATGTACTAGAAAGAAAGGTAGATGGAAGACGCAAGAGAGGCAGACTACAGGCAACATGGGTGGATGACATCAAGATTTGGACAAGACGCACAATGAGAGAATGCACAGTGGAGGCAAAGAACTGGAACGGATTTAAGGTCATTTCACGTCGACCTCTGAGGAGATGACACACATGGATGGATGGATAAAAAACAACATGAAAAACATGATACAAATGCAGGATTCACATTCTTTCTTTGATTCTATCAACAAATGGCTGTCTGATGACACTATACGCAGTCAAAGATACCATATTCATAAAATTAGTTATAACTTTGTTATGACCAGCTTTTCAAAATCTGCAACTAGAGTTAGGAGCTTTCGACCATGCTTCCAATGCCTTCATTAGACCCCCCCCCCCCCCCCCAAATAAATGTATATACGTATTTACTGTTACTGCTTATTGATAAAATCATCGCCCTTTCATAATCATGTTAAACCTTTTTTTTTTTAATGTAAAACAATTGTGCTATTGTTATTATGACTATGACTATACCCATGTACACAATGTAATGATTTATGGGCCGATGGCCTCAAAAATCTGAATAAAAGATTAATTCATTTATTGGATTTTTTTTTTTTTTCGAATGAGGTGTATGTATACATAGGAACTAAATATCAAATAATAGAATTGAACCCACCTTGTATAGTAGTGTTATTGACATCCTCTGTGTGTTTGAGCAATAAGTCGACTATGCCACCATTGCCAAGAGCGCACGCTATATGGAAGCTGTAGACAAAAAAAATGGGTATCAGTATCAAACTAGAACAGAAATATATGATTTGCTGAAACATGCACACGTGTCTTTGACTTTGAGTGAAAACAGTTGAGATGAACAATTTGCACAATTCATTTCAGTGTACATGATGTATACAGCTGAATGAGATACATTGGTTTTTTGAAAATCGGTAGTGTAGTAATGAAGTGTAGATTCTACAGTAATAGCATATGGACCAATGAGTTGAACTTTTCAATGAGTTTTTCCAATGTGTTTGCCAATGAGAGAAGTTCAATAGAATGTGTAGATTCTGCTGCCCTTAGGTACAAAGTAACTCATTCAATGAACCAGTGGCGGATTAGCTCAGTCGGTAGCATGCAGGACTTGGGATCCAATGACCCTGGGTTCGAGCCCAGACTACGGCGAGTTCTGTAAATCCTTGGGAAAGTTTTTTTTACCACCATTTCCTCACCCTACCCAGGTGAGAAAGGGGTACCCAGTTATAGGCATGTTTCTGCGCCTCACAGGCTGCCTGCACTTGTGTTCAATGTTTGTGATGTGTTATGTGCTGTATGCGTTAGTAGTCTGTTGGGGGAGTAATAGATGTAAAGCACTTTGAGCTCTCCGGAAGGGAAAGCGCTATATAAATGCCATCTTTACTTATTCTTGGTGCAAAAGAACTATACCAGGTTTTGAAAACACTGTCGCAGCAACTTACACAGATCTGCCCAGGGGTCCAAGCTTGGTGGGTACCAAAGTCTTTTTGGACAGCAACGTAGAAACTTTCTTGATGTCTCCATGTTCCACTGCTTTCATCAACTTTTCATCACTTTTACTCCACTCTGTCAACTGTTCAAAAACATGTTAAAAAATGAGTAAAAATTGTAAAAGAAAATTTTAAATTGATTCTTGTGCAAAATTTGTTTAATTTAACAAACTTCAAATTCGATCTTTATTGATATTAAGATGAAAAGAAAACAAGCAAGTCATTAGACTAAAATGGAAAAAGAAGATTGGTAACACAGCCAATACAATGAGTTAAAGGACTTTCATAAGAAAACTATTGGTCAAATCAAAAGCAATACATTTCAACTACAACTATTATCATTAGCAATAGTGGGCCTCTATATAATTATAATTCCGTTTCTAAAGCTATGATAATATGCAGAGATGTTGATATCTAGCATGAAAAAGATTTTTCTTACGTCTGTGGTACTCTTAGCCCTCGATGACAACTTGTTCCTACTGAACAAGTTGCGGACTTTCAACTTCGACATGGTCCTGGGTTCAGGAATGTTGTTCTGGCATGACCCTGCTGTTTGAAAAGACACAAGAAATGAATCATGAAGCAGAATCTATTAAAAAGGTGTATAAAACAGAAAGAGAGTACTTATTTTTGTTCTTGCTCCATTCTACACATTTTCCGATCAGGAGCTTACAAACTAGAGTTTTATATCTGTAGAAAACTTTTTGTCCCTTCTCTATTCAGGGAAATTTACCATAGTCTAGATCTAATGACTACAATTTATAATGCTACACCCTAGCTGACACTAACAGAAACAGTACTAAAGTAAAGTACTGACTGTTAGTGTTCTTCGGTCTCTCTCTACAAACTTTGCTCACTAACTCAGGCTCGACTCTACTTTTGATTTATTGACTGCAGTACTCTCTCTCTCTCTCTGTGTATGTGTTGTGTTTCTTATTTTCAGAATCTAGATCTAGATTAAAAGTATAGTCTATTTTGACTATCAAAAAATACTTTTTTTTAAAGTTCAGATTGAAATTATTGTTATAAAAAAAGTTATTATTGGTTCAGTTTGAGCTTTGATTGATGTTATGACGATTGACATTCACATTGGTCACCAACTTTCTGAATGTACGCAGCATTATCAGTATTACCTTACTCAAGATGGTCTCACAAATAGATTGTCTTTTCGAAAATTGCTTCAATCAAACATGTAGACACATTGTTTTGAAGTAAATCAGAGGTCTCCTGGACATCTGAATGAGGAAATGTTTTGATTGTTGCAGGGCTTCAATATGCTATCGTTTCCTTCCGGACGTTTCCGGTCCGAATTTTGTATAGGGCCTACTTCCCCACTGCATTGCTTGCAATGCATTCTCTCTTTTACTTTTAGGCCTAAACGGTTATTAGGGCCTAAAGCCTCAAGCCCTCGACAAACGTGCTCGGAAAATGTGATTAACACAAAAACGAACAAAAAATAACAACAACCAACGGAATTGTTTTTGTTTCGCTTTTCAAAATACAAACATTTACAGTCTGAACACTAGGCCTACTGGTCTAGATTCTAGAACTACATGTAATAGTAATACTAAGCGGATTAAAAGTAATAGCGTGTTTCGTCAACTTACACACTTGTAATTAATTAAATGTTTGAGGCGACAATGTGTTCTGAGTGTGTACATAGAGATATATAATACATAGTGCACTCCTAATAAGATTAAAACACGGTTATGTAAGGTCGAGTGTACGGCCCACTCCCCACACGCAGTCACCACCGTGTACTTGATGTTGTTGTTGTTGTTGTTGTTGTAATCAGACACAATGTATGAGTTGTTCACTCTTCAAGTGGTCTAATAGACCGACAGAGCCATGGCAGTCTAGCACTTCAGCCTTCAAATTGGCCCCTTGTTCATACATTTTTGTACAATGCAGTCACAAGACCCATCCGGACCAGATAACTACTATTATTAGTGCTATGTATGTGTCGTGGAATGTTGGTGTGCGGGTAGGGGTAGGTACGCCCACCCGGACCACATCCATCACTGGGTTACCTGTTATTAATATTACTCAATATTGTGGAGCCGTGTCTATTCATGATCGGCAAGGCAAATCTTGGACAATAGAAAGGGGACTCGGGTCTT
>JAUELK010003015.1:2255-14420 GCA_031471215.1 Gastropteron pacificum | reverse complement strand
CCCCCCCCCCCCCCCCCCCCCCCCCCCCCCCCCCCCCCCCCCCCCCCCCCCCCCCCCCCCCCCCCCCCCCAACAACATAAAGAAAAGGAAAAAGTCTGTTTTTTTCCCAAATTGTGGAAATGATGTTACACTCTAGGATCTGTTCTAATCTCCACCAAACCAGCTGTTGTAGTTTTGAGTCGGATTTAACACCCCTATCAACACAATAAGGTAATGTGATATGTGAGCATATTTTAACATCCATCTTCCATAAAACAGGACAGATGGCCATAATATAAACTGCTCATATGAACCATGTCAAAAACCCATAAGAAGGGATTGAACATGAGTCACCTGCTCGAAGACCAAACCAGTTGACCCAACATGTAACCGTTCAGCCACTGCGCAGCCTTCCAGCTGTTGTATGCGAGACTGAAAGTGCACACAATACAAATCTCTTTAGAATTACATGACAATTACCTCATTGGAAGGTCTCTCCTGGAGAGCAAAGAAGTCCTGAGTGAGATAAGGTATCTGAAACAGCCAGTCAGGTTGCTGGGGGATGTTCACTGGGAATGGGGAGGAGAAAACATTCAATTTGTTTTTAAAATAAATCATCAAATCAAAATAGCGTTTTTGCTAAATAAATCTTCCTACTTAAAAATGAAAAGCAGCATAATCTCAAGAGTTTTCTCTACCCCTGTAGCCTGTAAATGCTATCAATATCAATAATTCCCTTACTGTGCATACTGCCCTTTCTTTAAAAAATTCCAAGGAGTAGCAATATTTATTAATAAGAACTTATAAATATAAGATTTCAGAGTTCACAAGTGGGAAAAGCAAACTCTACTTTACCTTGTCTTGTGACTTGCTTGTCCCTCAAAGTTTTGGTTAGAAAATCTGCTGTTGGGGCATCCACAACTTTGGCTTCTTTCAACAACAGGTCTTTGATCTGAGGTGGGGTACAACAGTCAGTGGCTATACAAAAGTTTGCAGAGGACGTGCTTTGACAGAAAGATATTATTATGCATTTGTTGTATCATAATAAGTCATTGCCTTGTTTGATCATCTGCACCTGTCACCGAGAATGAGGAGGAAGAAGAACTCAATCATTGATGAGAAAGAATCAATCTTTTAAGGAAGGTTGTTAATTCAACAAGAGATGCGATATTTGTAAGAAAAAAAGGCATCCTCAATAAAAGCAGAACAGCCTCATCTCACATTATAATATTGGCTTTAGTTTTACAACACTACTTTGGTATCACTTATACTTATACAACAATCCATATGTGTTAATCCCATCTGTTCTAAGAAGAGTTTTAAATCCCACAAAAACCTTACATGTATCATGTTATTTGCAAACTGGCTTTTAAAAAATATCATTCTTTGATTCCTCTTTCAGTTGCAGCCAGCTGATGACTAACACAAAAACTAATGGAGGACACAAGTACATAGAGCATACCTCTGTGAACTCTTCTTCTGTCAGCCTTGAGCCTCGGGCAGGTAACTGTGAGGTGACCTTGCCATGTGGCACACGGGTCATCCCTTCTGCCTGAGCCTTAGCTGCATCATTCTGCTTTAGAAAGGCTTTAGTCTGGGGAGGGGGAGTATGAAACTTTATGTACCGGTACTCAACTAATACATTTAATACATTCACACAAGACATGAACGCATGGTAGATGCTAGCTAGCATTAATCACTGAAGATTCCGATTAATATTCTTTTCATACTATTGGTTTCTCAGGTCAATCAATCACAGGGTGGACAAATGATTTTATCACAAAACCTTTATGATTTTGAACTGACAAAATTACTGATGTGTAAAACATGTATATACATTTCTTGAATACCTTTTCTTCCTCAGTGAGCTTGGAAAGCATATAAACCAAGGAGTCCAGTTCTCGAACACTGAAGGAAAAAACAAGAATGCGTTTAGGACACAAGCACATCAGAGGTAAAAAGACAAAAAAAAAGCAAATTAGTAAAAAAAAAACACCATCAATACAGAAAAAGAGTAACAATAGAGGATTTTCTTCAATATTCTGGAGTCTATTGAAGCAAAGTACACAAATTAACAAGGAGGCTCTAGAAAAAGTTTGTACATAAATTATACAATTAAAAGAACTTTTAAATGTGATTGATGCAGCCTACTTACTTTTTTCCTTTGAGCTCATCATATTTTGCAAGGAACTCGATGGGGGTCTGCGTTGATTCAGCAATTTTTCGTTTGGCTTGGTTTGAAGACACCTTTAGACAATTGCAAAAACAAATTTTAGCATGCGTATTAAACCCAAAAAAATGCATTATAAAAATTACACCTAATAACCTTATTAATACACAATCACAATGCTTTGATGCTGATGAAGTCAGAGTATTTGTTATAATAATCTTTTTCAAACATCCTGTCAGAAATTATTGGATCATTATTGCTTGAATGGAATCTCTTCACTTTAGTACTAGATCCCTATAAAACTTTTAGATAATGACGAGCACAATTTAGAAATCAAAAAGAAAAAGAGTGACATTGTTTTTAAAAATGCAAATATCAATAGTCAACATGAGCACACCAAGGAAACTTTCATATAAACAGTTCCATTATAATACAAACAAAAATATATGCTAAAATCTAAATACCTGTATTGTGACATAAGGAGTTCTACTTTTCAACAGCTTCTCTGAGTAGACTTCTTCACCAATAGGATCTGTGTCTCTCACCCTGGAAAGAAAATAGATAGAATAAAAATTGTATCACTATGACAATCAAGTAGATCAAAAGACGTATTCTTGTAGAAAGACTGAATGACACAGTGTACATGGAGGTGGGCCTTTTCCATTGGAGAAATTGCTGGGAGCGGTTTGCCTACATAGCGGTCCTACATGCATGAGCCTCTGGCAGCGGCTTGCCGGAGACGTCAAGTTAATAAAATGGGAGGGGGCGATCTGAAAAGCCTTTCAGGTCATAATTAAACCATTTAATATATCCAGGAAAAGATAATCAAAATTCTGGCAGATCCATCGAACCACTTTGTTAGATTGATTTCAGTGGATATAAAATACTCAATGCTCAATGGCAAAGACCAAATACTATCTAATGACTTATCTTTCTTTTATAAATGAAATTACACACACAAAAGAAATTGTTCAAAGAAATAACAAACATACCCTAAAAGCTTCATCAGTTCACTGACATGGTGGTGTATTTTGAATTCACTCATTGTGATCTCAAAACCTACTGAACATCAAGTCTGTGAAGTAAGAAGGCTATCAACTGAAACAGAAGATCATAATACTGTTCAACTCATAGCAACAACAACAAAAAATACTGATGATAAAGAGGCATTGCTTATGAAGTGATGATGAGAATGAGATGAACTTTGATTAAATCAGACTCAATTTTAACGTAACATGAACATTTGGTTTGAATAGGCCTTCCTACCTAGGAATACACAAAATGACATTGACGTTTAAAGATAAAAGATGATTGATAATTTGATATGACGAAAATTCAGGGTTTGGTAACGATTACAGTAACGAAATAGAGTTAGTAATCGCTAGTAGATTTTGGTAGTTTTTAGTGTAACGACTACTCGTCTCAAGAAAGTAGTTTTGCCAGTAACTATCTACTAATTTTTAGTAGTTTTTTACTAGTAACTAAACTACTGAAATTTTGTCTTCAGATTTGTTTTCTTCAAATTGGTTTGAACTTCAATTCTAACCTTTTTGTAACCCCAGGCCTACTGATTGGTTGGTTTTTGCTTGGTTTGTGTTTTAGCCCATCCTTATTGGGTTTTCGTTATTATTTACATACACATAATATGTCACTTTTGTAGCCACACTGCAAAAACGTTGTGATGGACTTATTTATTACTCTGCTTTCTTTTTCAGTCTCTGTGAGAATAAGCGTTGTTTACTTGTTTGTACAATACATGTATTTTTTTAATTGGTTGTTGATCTCAAAAGTAGTTAGTAGTTTTAATCTTTACTTTTGAAAGTAGTTTGTAGTGTAGTGATTACTTCACTTTCAAAAGCAGTTTTAGTGTAGTTTAACTACTTTTTTGGAAGAAGTAGTTAGCAGTTATTCACTACTGATTTTAGTAGTTTTTACAACCATGCGAAAATTCACAAAGATCCATAGGTGCACCCTCACAGACAAACTATTAAAAAAAAAATATATAATAATAGGCCTAGATCTAGAGTAATTGTACCCAGTCTGATAATCCTGACTGTCGCCATCACTCTGCACTTTTCATGACCTACATTGCAGAAATTAGTTTCACTTTGTTTATTGAGCAATTTATGACACAATTCAACATTTTTATTAATACCTAAACTTAGGTCTCTACTTACTTACTTCTGAAGCAAGAAAAACAATGTGGGGGCAATGTTTTCATATATATATACTGTTTTGCTCCATTTAATTCTATTATAATCAATTCAATATTCTCATTCAGAAGTTAGACCAATCAATGGGCTTCATTTCAGTATGTATGGTATGGTGTTTGCAGAATATAATAGCTCTCACTCTCACACTTGACTGCTCTAAACTGTGACGGTTCTTGTGATGCCTACACCCATAAATAAATATTATATTGTATACCGTGAAATCACGCAAAATGCAGCAGGGTGATCGGACTGGGTACAATTACTCTAGATCTACAACACGCTCTACAAAAATACTCTACATTCACACAAAACTTCAACAGTAGCTAACAACAAACAAAGTACAAAGTTGACAACAATCAACAACAAACACTAGATCTAGATTTCTAGATCTAAATCACTAAACTAAACAAGAACGTTTCGAAACACTTGAAACAGTCTGCCGAGTCAGTCTAACAACACTTTTCAGTTTTCAACAGATTCATTTCTCATTTTGAGAGATAGGAAGTAGGACTATTACTATAAAAGAAGGCTAGGCATAACATGATGGCTTTTAGTTCTCGACTTAAAAGTCAGAGAAAAACAAGGACGGGACTGGTTACCGACGACAGCGGCAGCGGTCCCTGGTGGTGTGTCATTTTTTTGAACCCTAACCCCTAGATCTAGCTAAATTTGTTGTCAATTTTCATTTCAAAAACAGAAATTAGGGGGACCAGGGAAAAATGACACACCACCAGGGACCGCTGTCGGTAACCAGTCCCAACAAGGACATTGATCATTGATTGATTGGTGGTTGTTTTGAGTTTTGAGTTTGTTGTTGATGTTTTGTTTGCCACTCACATTCACATGGACAGTTGTTATATAATGATAAAAATATGGAGTGAGTGTAGTAACAAGAAGTAGAAGTAGAAGGGCCAAGGCCGGGTGAACTGTAAACCAATTCTTACGAATGTTGTCAGTACGAGTACATGTAGGCCTGGATCTACATGATTCTGTGACAGTGTGGATCTAGATCTAGATCTAGCAGCAAAGAGGTGCAAGGAAAGCAAAAGAATTGTCGTGGTAGTGTTGAGCGCAAGTGGTGTGTGTGACGGTCCGGTCGGGTAGGTCGGCCAAGTGTTTTTGTTGATTGTTGCCACAGTCATGCGGAAGTTGTTCATTGTCTACTTTCGTTCCTTCGCGCTTCAAAGATATCACTTGGAAAGTGTAAAAATGTTTACATTTTTTGTGACACTGGAACAAATCTTACTATGGGCATGAAAGGAATATAAAGTTGAAAGACCTCAGCACTATAGACGATAAAGTGATGCACAGTTTTGTATCTGATCACTAAAAATGTACAAAACGATGCTCTTTGGGGATTCGTTTGTCAGAAACAAAATATTTGTTTTACAATAAAAGTGAAAACTGCCTGTAATTTTTTGTTTTATACTTGCGCGAGACTTCGTAGTGATAGTAAACAGTATGGCGACAGGCGTAGTCTTGTCTTCCTACAAAACGTTATGTTGCTGGTTAATTTCACCCTATATAAAATGATTTCTGTGGAAATTGACCCTTTTCATTGCACACAATCGGTGCTTATGTGAATACTTCAGTATCTGTTAATCTGAGCATTTTAGCCTGATTACGCAGTGTTTGTGAATGGATTCAAACTTAACTTGAAATTGAAGTGAGATGGACTGACGAAGAATGACTTGATTACTTGAACTTGAATGAAAGATCCTTTCGCGATACTCACTCAGAGATTTATTGCGATGATACGTTCATACAGTTACAATGATTAACAGCTTAGTTCAGAACTCTATTCTAAAGAAAGCATAGTTCAATTTAGACAAGATCTAGAATCTAGATCTATCAGTACTGGAGTTGAAGCAGACCAAAACGCCCTCAAGCAAGATGATGATCATAGAGAGATATCGTCCTATTTTGCTCCTGCAGTATCTTCTGCTCCTGGTTGACCTGTTCATGAACTCATTTTCTGAACTACTACGTTACCAGAATGTGATCATGCTGGTGTTATTTGTGTGAGTATGCTCATTATTAAGAGAAAAGTACCCTGTGTTTTAAAGTTAAAATCATAAAAAAACCAAATGGTTTGCTAAGGCTAAAACATCATTCAAATAAAGTACAGTAAAATGATCTTTGTAGCAAAAACACCTCACCACCTTGAACTGAATGGGAAACCATATATTTACCATCACATTAAAAACACAAAAACAAAAATTACACTTTGACATGTGTAAAAGTATATAAATTATAAATACAAGGATATTTCATTTCTGTTTCATCTTGGTATTAATTGTATCATTTCAGAACATTTTGTTGTTTGTTTGATTAAATTTCATAAATTTGTTCCAAAGATGTGTTGTGTTGCCCAAACCATAGTTCTACATATGGAAAACTAAACTGAATCAGTTTTTATTGTTTTGCTGTTGTTTTTTTTGTCACATTGCATCGATCACATTGAAAATATCATTATATATATATTGCATTTTGTTTTTAGTCACAGTGTGAAGACTGTCATAAATCATCATGTAATTAAAAACTTTTTTTTTTTTTTACAGAATTCAGGACATTTGCTTGCTGTTTGCAGTCATCGTCATTTTCCTGCTCTTCTTCTCCACCTTCATCTTCCAAGCTGGTTTAATCAGCATCTTGGTGTCCAAGTTCAAAGTGGCTATCACAGTAACATTTGTCTACTTTGTACTGTGCTGTGCCCTGCATGTGTGGACACTGGTGAGTCTGTGCCTAGAACGTCTTACATCATTGTATTATTAGGTAGAAGAGAAAGTTTTACGCTCAAGGGTTGCTGGAATTAAGAAGGACTGTCCTTATCTTGTATTCTTACATGGTTTAAAATGTCAAATGTAGTGACGAAGCACTGGGTTTGATTTTGTTATATATATTCAATGTACTATGGTCACAATTTTATATTTAATGGGCCATACTTTTGTATTTTACATTTCATTGCTTTTGCTACTATTGTTTGCATGGTAAATTATTTTTAAAAGAAAAATTGATCATGAAAAGATTCCAGTTCTCTCTGTCGTACTAGTACCTTGGTTTAAGGAAGTTTTGTGCTCAAACTCGCAGTTTTCAGTTCTAGTCATTACCGGTAACTCCTTTTTCTACTTTCTCAATTACAGCACCTCAGATGGGAGGATGTCAGCTATTACATTTGGGATGAGAAGGGTTACCAGATCTTATTTGTGTGCCAGAGAATAGGTGAGTAGACTATCTGTCTTATTCAAAGGACAAATTTATTTTATGACATATGAATCACCATATATGTAGCCGTAAGGATTTATTGAACAGTGTTTTCTATGTATGTATTTGTCATCTTATAGGTCCATGTAATCGAAGTAGAGGACTAACACATAATGTGTTTGTATTTGCCATATAAGCATGTTCATTTATTTTGGTTCATCAGTAAATGTCAACCAATACTATGCTGATACATGTACCATTTTCAACCTGAATAGAGTGGTCTCAAATGACTGTTCATGATGTGTGAGTTTAGGACTTAGCTTAGACATGAGTCAGTACATTGATTTGGTTGTGTGGCTGCTTCGGTCCTCAATTCTGTAGATGCACTAGTTTCATGTACCTAGTTCCAGCACACTACTGTTTATTTCAATTATACTCACACACTTGGCACAAAAACAATCAAACACTTAACATAAAGTTTTCCAACACCTGTGTCCCCAGCTGCTGTTTTCTACTACTACTTCTACAAACGGACTGCCTTACAATTGGGAGAGCCTAACTTCTACGAAGATTCAGAATGGATCCAGAAAGAGTTTGAGAGGAGAAGATGATTTCACTTTCCTATATTGAATGTGAAATAGTAGGCTACCAAAGTAACCCTGATTTCCTTGAATGAAATGTTCAGTACTTCTGTTATTAGTTCAGGTCTGGGCTGGTCTAGTTATCCTTCTCAAACTGTAACATAAAAGTAGTCAACTTTTAAAAGCAGAATCATAAACAATCAAAAACAAAATCGAAGCAATGGTGCTTAACTCATCTCTTGAGAACACATTCTGCCAATTTCTTATTTGATCATTATAGATCCATAAGGTTCTCAAAATGACTGTACTAGTTACGAATTCAACAATTGAGGTGGAAGTAAATGAATGAAATGGTGTAGTATTTATGTGTGTAAAGTGATTAACAGTGTCAACAGTTCTACTGTAAGTTTGCTAACTGACCATTGGTGCCTTTTACCGGGTTTTTTATATGGACTGTTTCAAGACTGGTTGGCAAGTTTTAAAGACCTAATGTAGCAGTTGCATGTGTTTTCATTGACCATTTTATGTTATTCAGAAACTCATTTTGTTCTTTCTTTTAAATTTAAGTTTATGGGAATTTGAAAGTAATACAGTATGCAAGATGTATGTGTTGCAAATCCACTTTATGAACACAAACAATGCTTTGACAAAGTTGTATATATATGGAATCAATTCACAGAAGAAATCTTCATACTGGTACTTACTCTTGCATATATTATATGCGAACAAGTGACATGCATGTTGCTTTACAACTGAATAACATACATGTATTCACATCCGTCCTCTCTAATTCTTAACATAATTTATTCCTCAAAAGCTTGTGTTTGAATAGAGAAACTGTCAACATAACTTATTTATATATGTAATATATATATTATTTTAATGTTTTATATGAATCTCCACATAATACTTTTATACAGTCACCTTATGATGTGAGTAGTAGGGAACTGTATTGTGTGAGAAAACATAACTTATGGAAGACACTTAAAGCTTTTTGCTGTTATGATAATGTTACCAAGATAACATTTTTTTATACCATTTACATGTTTATACTGTTGTTGTTTTTTCTCCTTTACTCTGTGTTTATCTTATTGAATCATTCTGCTTTTATTTAAGGTACCTGTATAGTATATGTATGTACCTAGCAAAGTATGAAATAGACCTGATAAACTGTACATGTATTAGTGTTACTTCCTGTATGATTTGCCATTGTTGTTATAATAGTAGAGTGTTTTTAGTACAAACATCACAATGGATTAACTGATTAATTCAAAATGGATGTGTATCATAGTGATCTCGTAGTCTGATAACTTCTTTCACATTAACCCACAAGTATGATTGAGTCCTAATAGTCCCATTGACTATGGATTCACTAATGCCTGAACTGTGTACACACTTTGTCCAAAGAAATGTTGCATCATAGTTTAAGATGCAAGAATGGCAGTAGTATCTCTTTGCAAGTCATTATATTCTAGGGATTTACTAAGTCATCAAACATAATCATATGTATAAACATGTATATATTTGGAATTAAAAAAGATAAATCAATATTGACTCTTTGGTTGACATTTCTTCCTTTTCAGGCTTTTTAGTTTTAAGTTTTTGTTTATCTTTTTGTTTTAAATGTTCTTTGTGTGTGTTCTTGTTTGTCAGTCGTATGCTTTCTCAGTTGCTTTGTTTTACTGTGTACTATGTTGTTAAGTTTATAGAATATTGTTGAGCAAGCCTTAGTGTAGTACTATTATTCCATGTTATGAATATGGGCAGACCTATACCAAAAAGAGTCCCTGGAAGATCAGATTGTTTTAAAGTGAAAAGTGTCTGTTGGGAATTGTATAAGATCGCTATTAGGTAACGCGTTATTAAAAACATCCTCAATAATGATTCTACTATTTCTGATTGCGTCGTAGGCCCTCGTGGGAAGGTCTTGACACTAAACTGCACTTCCAGAGTTGCAATGTGCCAGTGCTGAAAGGCAAAGTAGAGCCTACATATTGACCAGCTCTCCGTTAGTGTGCAACAGTTCAACAACAGATTTCTCTCGAGGTGCAAAATGACGGGAGTGAGGGAGTGAACATCTACTTGCCTCGCAAAGATGATAGAAAAGATTTAAGGTAAAATGAAATACTTTGGTTGGCAAAATTGTAGCGCCTGTGTGTACAAAGAGAGAAATCACACACAGCGTGTATGGGAAAGAGGGAGGGGCGTGATGTGAGAGTGAAGAAACGACAATCTACACATACACAAAGTATAATAAAGGAAACGAAGAACACAGAGCCAGTTCTTTAATCCCTCTAATCCAGTGCCCTGGTAGACAAATCTAATCTGAAGATTATCGGATCAAGACTTGGATTGTCCAGTGTAAAGACCGAGAGAGCTGTTTAATGACGAGCGCATTTAGTTAAGTACAGACTGATCATAGCTGTAACACAGTACATGTTCCACATTACCCAACAACTTTCGCAGGCTTTACACACTATATTTTCTTTCTATATATACGAGATTGAATTGTGAGGTAGAAAGATCGATCTTAAACTTAAGGCTTTCCCAGCCACAAGACTGGACAAAACCCAGCATACACCAGCGCGCCGCGACACACGGAGATCGTATTGCTTTCACCCCTCTTCTTAGTATATAATCTTAGGCTATAAATTATAAACCTTCTACAGAAAGGGTGTTGTTTTTGACAACACACCACGTAAACGATTGGATTTACTGAAGCCGTGGTGATGTGAATGTGTGCTGGTGGTACTATTACCCCGTACCTCACATTTATGTGCGCTTTTATTCAACAAAAAGAAGAACAGTTTAATTTAGGTTGAACGGGATTTGGTTTCAAATTAAAAGACACTGAAGAAAGGGATTCAAAAGTACCAAGTGTGCGTGTTTTCCATTTCCAAATAGGAGAACTTCCTGATTGTTGTTGTGGGTTATTTTGTTTTTCGTCCAAGCTTCAGCGGAATTCAAAAACGCTACTCGTGTACATGTACAAAGGAGTGGCATTGCTCTTTGTACTTTAGGATTTTGCGATTGTTACTAATGTTACACACGCCCTTTTTTATTAGTTAGCCAACATCGTTTTTTTTTCCTATCCTGTGATTCTTCATTCGAGACCATTGATTAATTGAGGAATCAGGAGGTGTAGGAAAAGTGAATATATACCCTGTAGTTCGGATAAGAATTGGGAAAGTGCTAGGGTACAGCCACGATAACATCACTATCAGTATCATCAGCTACTTTATTGTAGGATTTGTTTGCATAGCGGTACTGTCAAAAGAGCACTTTTCATCACCACCACAGCAACAAAACACTGCGGCACAATGTCACAAAGGTAAGACCGACCATCATGGTGTTGTCATTTCCATGGTTAAGTAAGAACACTTCAAATTCATCGACCGGGGTTCGAATCCCTCTCTGTGGGATTCTGGACATGGGTCGTGTGGGAAGCTTTTAACTTATAGCCTACTTTATACGGCTATCCACACCTATCCTATCGGACGCTACATAATACGACATAGGTCCCACCTCTTATATGACCTACAAAATCCAACTCAAACAAACTTAAGCTCAAACCATTGGCTCTCTGGCCATAGACTGACATTATTGATTGAATTATTAATGTAATTTGACCACGAAGGACGACATACACGTAGTTGGAATCAAAACCCACATGAATTATACAATAAGCCAGACGAGAAATAGGAGACGAATGATACACAGTTCATGAGATTGATACAAACGTAGACAAAGTAAAAGTCGAAACGTGGGCTGCGCGGTAACCGAATGGGTAACTCTTCAAGCGGTCGACTCGGGGGCAATCTGGACATGATTGTGTCGCGTTGGTGGTTTATATGGCTATCCAACCCCGTCCTACCGGAGACGGATCTTAAAACGTAGGTTCCACCTCTTATATAAGACCCATTGTGTCGACAGAGGTGCAATACCCATATCAAACTACCCCCCCCCCCCCAAAAAAAAAGTATTCTCATTTACTTAAAAGGATTGAGATACTAAAATA
>JAUELK010002904.1:0-14422 GCA_031471215.1 Gastropteron pacificum | reverse complement strand
CTCTCTCTCTCTCTCTCTCTCTCTCTCTCTCTCTCTCTCTCACCCCCTCTCTCTCGTTGTCCAATGTCTTCACCTGGCAACATGCGCTATAAAACACACCAACATATCAGCCTCCCACGCAGAAAGAACATGATAGCCTCAGTAGAGTATGAGTATGACTTTCTATATTATTGACATTTCATTACAAGTCTCACTGCTGGTGCTAGGAGGTAGTGTGTTTGCCTTACCCAAAATGTCTAGATCGAAAACTATGTGCACTGGCTGACTTAATCGATAACATTGCCGCTTATAGCATGGAAAGTGACCCCTCGTGAAAGAGCAGATACTTTGCAATCTAGGTATGAAATGCAAGAAGATAGATTAATTTTACGACCAAACATACCTGATAGATTTCTTATCTAATTTATAAGTGAATCAAATCATACCATGCTCATGTTTCAATTTCTACCGACTTATATCAGCATCATTTTATAGGCTTATTTGACGTGTTGAAATTTTAAAGATTTTTTTTCCACTTTAAAAGGGTGGCTGTATGCGAAAGAGCAGGATAGAGCGCTATATAATTGTCATCAATTTTGTTTTAGATATAATCATGCTGTTTGGATAAACTTATAAAATCGTAGCATTGGACCAATGTGCTTGATAAAATCAGTCGTAGTTGTCTATACATCAAAAAAGTATTTGGAAGACTACAGTATGTTAAAACTAAAGTGTGTTAAAACTACAATATGTTAAAACTACAGTATGTTAAAACTACAGTATGTTCACAGCATAGGAGATATTTTTTATCTTATCGACGATTTTATTTTTGACACCAGTGTTCTCTATATTAATGCAATTTCTAGATTTATCCTGAAACTTCAAGAAAATTTGAAAACATCAGTGCATATAGATACATATTAAAATTCCATGGATTACTTTTCAATATAAATAGTTTCTACTGAGTGTAACCAACTTTAACATATTGCGAAGCAAAAACGAACAAAATCGTGCAAAATTCAATCAAAGTTTGGGAAGACGTGAAGTTAGCGCAAATCGGGCTGATGAAGTGAGAGCTCTTCCTACCCTAAGAGTACCGAGGTAGGATCGTGACTGACCACAATCTAAGACATGGATCGGCGATACAGTATGCAGCCTCCTGGGGGGAAGTCTGACAAAAAGGAAAACAAGGCTGAAGAACGAGCCCCCACACTTGACCGCAGGGGCAGCATCACACACAAAGCAGCCTTGTCCACTAGAAGCTGGGTCAAACGTTCAAACTTGACCCCTGACCAGCACCAAGGCCGCGCGGCCCAGTCCAGAGGTTCCTGGGACGAGAGCATGCGAAGAGACACTGAAATGGCATCCGTGAGAGGGATAAAGCTCCACAAAGGATTCTCTGACGACGCCAAAAACTACCTGTACAGCTCCGAGTGTCGCCGTATAGGCCGTCCCGGGGACCTGGGGGTTCATTTCGCCATCGCCCCTCGTCTCTGCAAGTGGGAGACTGTCAACCTTATCAACAGCAGCACTGAGCACACTCCAGAGGACGCCGCGTGTATCCAGGCAATGATGGCCAAAGGCAAGGTGAATACGGACGGGGTGTACGTCGGGTGGCACCCTTCCCCTGACGATGGAGGGGAGATCTCGTCCTCGCAGCCCCCATCTCGCTCTGGCTCGGGCAAAATGAGACATTTCACAGATAACTTGGAAAGTGTTGGTGAGGACGCCGAGAATGTTGTCCAAGGAGCGGCCGCGGCAGCACTCCATCCAGTCCTGATTGAGTTGCCATCTAGGTCCTCCTCTGCCTCGCCTCCATCGAGAGGCAAGCTTTACGACACAAAAGACAATGGTAGAGGCATGTCCACAAATGGTGATGGTGTCTCTTCGCCAGTTCGCTCCACGCCCTCACCTATCCTATCATCTCCGTCTTCATCTACTTCCCGACACACTCACGTTCCAACTCGGCTTCCGGTGAAGTCTTGGTCGTTCAAAACGCCACGCATTAGTGCTACAGACACCACTGATAGACGTGCATCTTTCTCGTCCGCTTCGGGTCGGAGGTCTAGCAGTGTTGGGTCGTCTAGAAGACGGTTCAGCCTTAAGTACGACAACAGCAGGATGCGGAACAAATCGATTGACGATTCCAGTCGTCCGGCGCGGAGTGACACGTCGCAAACTGAATTTGGCGCCCCATCGACTCGCCGTGATTCAAAAACAGGGAAGCCGCGTGGATCGATTTCCCTGCTGCCCAGGGAGACAACCACAGTTGTCAGCCGAGCTGCCGTCAGGGAGATTGGAAAGGAGCGAAAGCCTTCCATTATCCCACAATTGAATATCACCAAAGAACAAAGCAATTTGGACAAATTCCTAGAAATCGTCAATCAGGCAAAAATGGCTGCTGGTGGAGCGGCTATGCCTTTTATGAAAGACACTAAAGATGAGGAGGGTCAGTCTAATATCTTTCGATCACGATCTTGTGAAATCTTAAGGAAAGAATCGGCTACTATGAGCATTTGGGAGCGAAGGAAGATTGCAGCTAGTGCATACCAACCTGGTACACGCCCTATCATGTTAAAAGTGGACAATGGTATGGATGACTCGAACTCTTCCGTGGAGATCTCCAGTCTGCGAGACTCTCTATTTACCAAAGACGATATGCATGTGACCACCTCTACCGTCTCCTCCGATGATAAGTCAGACAGAAGGTTGAGGAAACCTACAAATCTTTGGGGATTAACGAGGAGAATTTCAGTCAGGCGGAAAAAGCCTTTGGTAGACAAGGAGAACACTGATGAAGCATCAGTAGTAGCACCACCAACAGTCACCGGACCAGAGCCTCCCAGGTAGTCAATCACGTGCACTGTTGTTTCATTAGTATGTTGCTACCTATGATGGGCTATACATTTTTGTATTTTCTATACTGTTTTCATCCCCTCTAATTCGTCAACAGGCAGTCGCCATAGAGGTGAATGCTATTTCATAGTTGAAACTAAAATCTGAACTGAAATGTCTTGCCTTGGTGTAGGATGAACATTGTTGAGTACAATCACTTTTTGATTGACGTTTGTTGTCTTTGCCTGGGCAGCCACACTGTCTTGAAAACGCCCGTGATTCGTTTCCATCAATGTCGCAATGCACACACAAGAGCTTGGTATTATTTTTAATCAATCACTTTCGAAATATTGTGTTTACTATCCTGTAGTATTTATTTTCCGACTCTTCAAACACGTTCTGTCACTGATCTTGTCGATGCTTTTGGTACAGAAGTACGTGCTTTTAGACAACCGTTCGGTGGTATCACACACTGAAGTAAGCTTCTATTTTCATTGCTGTTGTGTCACTGTATAGTTTCGGGATCTAAAAACTGTCTGATACAAATTCTCAAGACAATTATCGTCTCTTCCTATTTTTTCGATGGATCACAAAGAAAACCAATGACCCAATAAAACGTCTTGAAGCTAAACTTGCACCAATCCGAAGCTACGTTAAAGTCGCTGAATGATTGGAAAACATTGACCTGCACCGGTACCAAGAGAAAACCCTTACGTTCAAGCTCCTTCTTTTTTGTTCAAAGGATACTAAAGTGAACGTTGTAAAGGCTAACATACCCGATCAAAACCAGGCCACCGGACTTGGACGCTTTTAGGACTAGAAATCGACGATGTGCCAGACCCTTTTACTGGGCCTTTATTGATGGGATGAACTCGTTTGTCGGCCATTCCGGACCATGCCAATAAATCATCCTGCAACAATTTAGTGGGAGGTGCTTCACCCAGACACGAGATTATGTCGGGACTCTCAGTAATGGGAATAGGAAATTGGTACCGCTAATTGTGACCATAGTCCTCCATAGCAATTTGCTAAAAGTGTGCTGTTCTTGGTTTTAGAAAAAGACGTTTATCGATTTCATATGTTAAAGCTAGTTATAAATTAATGAAAACCGGGCATGAAAATTAGAGCCATTTACAGTCAGTTAGCTTATGTAGAAGAATTGTTATTTTAGCTTCATTTGTGTGTTGTTATGTTTTCATGATTTTTGGACAAATATCAGCAATTTGTCTTTAACGATCATGACGTTCAGTGTTTATGTTGTTGTTGTTGTTTGTTTTGGGTTGTTGTTTTCTTTAACGAAATTGCATCAGTTCTGCCATTCTATCCATATACACGTGTTTGTGTACAAGCTATGATATTTTCATAATATGAAAGATTACCTTCCTTTACTGTAGAGAATATGAAATAGTCTTCAACGATTTTTAAACATATTTCTACACAAACATTTCGGTCAGACGAGACATATATAGATACATACAACATCCTCAAAAATAACCCAAAGGCAACATAAAACAACAACGACTGCTGCGACAATTATTTGATCAGTTCTACACGCGTTTTCCTTTGTCAACATCTGTATGTAGATAAACTTGCACACAATCATACGATGCCATACAGAGCTACACACAGTATTTGCTGTATGAATCGATATGGGTTGGCTCTTCTTATTATCGTCTTCCTCTTCTTCTCCTCCATCGCTCGAACATTGTCTTTTGGAGGCCGTGTCGCGCAACGGGCATATGGTCAATTGCAATCTATACTCGAATTCAACCATATTTTATTTTTTTTATTATTTTATTTTTTAATGCAGTACACTGTAATCTGATGTGATATCATTTTTGCGTATCGTTCGACCATGTGATCATTAAACCTTTCTTATAATCTGTTTCTTTCAAGTTACAATTTCATAGACCGGTGCTTATCAACAATTTCTTCCAATAACAATTTCAATTAATGTGAGTAAGAATGTGGATTATGACGCCATGAAACTGAGAAAAGAAGAAATAATGAGAAGCGTGGACATTTCCCGTGCACCAAGTTCGCATTAAACCTCACTCATTTGATATACTATAATTAAATTGAAGTCAATCTATACTTCAAAGACATGACGTGTTAACATTGTAAAAGAGACCACCACCTCTAGTATGACAACCACTACGACCAAAACCCATACACCAAGAGAAGCCATCACCTTGCTACTACATGTACGTAGTATGTCATATTCGCTACTTCTCAGCAAAATGTATGATTCAGACAAGATTTGTTTCCATAAAACTTCTTTTCCTATAATATGTAATATATATTTAAAGTGAAAGGACTCGCTTGCCAGATGACTGGTAAAACAAAACAAGCAAACAAACAAACAAACAAACAAACAAAGGGAATTTTATGTTCAAATATCACTGTACTCGAAAAGATATTGTGTAACTCAATAATATGTCATGGATAAAATAGAGGTTCTTTTAACTCATCTGTACGTTTTTTTTCTTTTCTTTTTAAAGAATGTATGTATTCTTTCTGCGTGTATAAATGTTTAGACTTTTTGTGTGAAGAAGCAACTAATTCGACCTTCCTGTGTAGAGGTGAAAGTGATAATAGAAGAAACACAGCAGTTCTTTTGAACACCAGGTACGCGTGCAATTAGGTCGCATTCACTTCCAGAGAAAGAACATAAATAAGCGTGTAGTAAAGAAAGAACAGAAATAAGCGTGTAGTTAAGAAAGAACATAAATAATCGTGTTGGAAAAAAAAAGAACAGAAATAAGCAAAGTGTAGTAAAGAAAGAATAGAAATTCGCGTGTAGTAAAGAAAGTTTTGGCAGAAAGAAGCTGTCAAACTGAGGATGAAAGAAAAAGTACATGTGTGTTTGGGGGGGGGGGGGGGGGGGGTTAAAGAGACAAACCGTTTAAGAGAAAAGGTAGAACACACGTAATGATGCAAGGATGTTCGATGTGACTGTTGCTAGTTATTGAGACAAAGAATACTCTTTAAATAATCTAGCAACCCGGGGGAGATAATCGATGAAAATGTTCACCGGGAACATGCTCGCAAGGTTTATGTCCCTTGGTTCGCCTCCATTCCTACAATTCCTTAACGATAACATATCGTGGCTTGTTCTCTCTTCTTCATTATGTATTTATCAAGGACGAAAAACACTATGTCCCAGTTTGTGTGTTTAGAATGCACCTCGATTTTCATTGCCATTGTTCACTTTCAAATACTTTGTCACAAAGCAACCCCAAACCCACAAGCAAGATCATTTATACAATTTGTTTCGACAGACTCGTTAACTATAGTGAGCCCACCCGGCCTGGGCATTTCTGGGTTTAAATAATTTTGCATAAGTTTGAAATATTGTCTTACTCGTCAACGCTAGATCAGCTCACACTGTCAAATACATAACACATCTTATCATACATTTTGCACAGCTTACATGTTGAGAATGGCAGATGGCCTCGACATTCGGAGCTGTTGTCTTTTTGAGTTTTCCAATTCTAGTCAATGAACAACTTTAGTAAATCCACTCCATCACAATCCTTAATTCAAATGGGGGGGGGGGGGGGTTCCACAGCTTCTACCCTGGCATTTTGTAAAGCTTTCACAATATGTTCTCACTTTGCACCCCTATTACACCTTTATCGACGATCTAAGGTCATATATGAGCTGGACTTCAGTTACAAGTTGTATTCCTCTTTCCCACAGCTTTGATGTTGAGAATGGACATCAGTTACAAGTTCTATTCCTCTCTGCCACAGATTTGATGTTGAGAATGGACATCAGTTACAAGTTCTATTCCTCTCTGCCACAGCTTTGATGTTGAGAATGGACATCAGTTACAAGTTCTATTCCTCTTTCCCACAGCTTTGATGTTGAGAATGGACAACAGTTACAAGTTCTATTCCTCTCTGCCACAGATTTGATGTTGAGAATGGACATCAGTTACAAGTTGTGTTCCTCTCTCCCACAGCTTTGATGTTGAGAATGGACATCAGTTACAAGTTGTATTCCTCTTTCCCACAGCTTTGATGTTGAGAATGGACATCAGTTACATGTTGTATCCCTCTCTCCCACAGCTTTGACGTTGATAATGGACATCAGTTACAAGTTGTATTCCTCTCTCCCACAGCTTTGATGTTGAGAATGGACATCAGTTACAAGTTGTATTCCTCTCTGCCACAGCTTTGACGTTGAGAATGGAGATTAGTTACAAGTTGTATTCCTCTCTGCCACAGCTTTGACGTTGAGAATGGAGATTAGTTACAAGTTGTATTCCTCTCTCACACAGCTTTGACGTTGGACTTTAGTTACAAGTGATGTTGAGAATGGACATCAGTTACAAGTTGTATTCTTCTCTCCCACAACTTTGACGTTGGACATTAGTTACAAGTGACGTAGAGAATGGACATCAGTTACATGTTGTATTCTTCTCTCCCACAGCTTTGACGTTGAGAATGGACCAGGCGGACCAGGTCGCAGCCCCATGGAGGGGGGTTCACCCTCATCTGGTCTGGTCCTGCAGAACCTACCCCAGAGGCGTGAGTCGTTCCTGTACCGCTCGGACAGTGACTACGAGCTGTCACCTAAGTCCATGTCCAGGCACTCGTCCATGCAGAGCGAGGTCACTCAGTGAGTACTACTCTACTATTTGTTCATATTGAGTTATGTCACTCAGTGAGTACTAGTCTACTATTTGTTTATATTGTCATTATATGAGTACTGCTACTCTCACTTTTGATATTGTTTAAATTGAACATAAGTGAACAGTGACATTTAGTGAGTAGAAGCTGACACTTATTTCGGGCTTCACAGCGCCCATGCACAATTCATTTTGCTACATACATAAAACGTTTAACTTCAAAAGGGAGAGTTTTCACTGTGAGATTCAAGCAGCCCAGATTACTCATATTGCTATTAACTGTTGATACAGCCAACTTACCAGTATTTCGAACAATGCATGCCTTTTACTTGAAATTTTGCCTTGTATGATATCCTATAATCTGAACTTGTAACATATTCATGAGTTTGTGCAATATGTTTGTATGTATTGATGAATAAACATTGTATGCAGGTTTAAGATTACATTCATAGAAGAGACCCCTTCTTCAATACAACAAGGATCAATATTATAGTTTGATCAAATAACCAAAATGCGGATTGATTTGCATTGTGAATTCACTGGTATTTCCATCAAGATGTGTTATTCTTTAAATACTATCTTATTTTATTGACAAAGACAATTAATTAGTACATTGCTATATACAAGGACTCGTCTGGAACGATAAGTTTATCGTCGAATCGGCAAGGGAGGTCAGCAATACCGCCTAGGCATTTGGAGGTTATTTGTGTTGTTATCTCCCCTTCTTGCGAAAAGTTACCACGCGTACATTTTTCGTTTTTGCGGGTTGTATTTCATTCATTCTTCTTCATATTTTTCTTTATTAATGAAAGATATTTCTCCTTTATTTCTGTCTTTATACTTTTCAATTGACGTGGAGATCAATAGTATAATCAATTCTAACTGATTTTAAACAGATCAAGAGAAAGTGGATAAGAAGCAAAGCAAAGAAACGCATTATTTCTTCTAAGAGCTGTCATAACTTATGGTAAGAATCCCGCAAGAAGTCCCCTACCCCCCAAAGTCCCTGCTCCCAATTCCTATAAGTCCCACCTACCCATTAAACAACTGGATATGACGAATAAGATGGAAGACGGTGACAACAACACCAGGACCACAACATTGGAGACACGTCTTGGCTTGCTGCCTCTACTAACAACGGCGATACCACCAACGTCAACAACTACAACTCTCCCAGCCAGTATCATCAACTACAACAACAACAATTCATCACTACAAGGAGCAACTACACCTACAGGAGGACTGCCCATCGACCAGCTCTTCGACCTCCACCCGCCCGTACCAAAAGCCCGACAGTCAGCAGCAGTGCCACAATACGAGTAGCCTACCGATCTTAGCAATCGTAAACCAACGTTTATTTCAGATGTAATATATAATATTAGATAACCCGAAAATGTGTTAGATCACACACAAACACCACACACACACACACACACACACACACACACACACACACACACACACACACACACACACACACACACACACACATACATACATATACACACACAATACAAAAAAAGAAACGAAAAACATGAAAAGAGAGACAAGAGGGAGAAAAGTGTACCTATGAATAATTGTGAGTACAATCATTTAATGCAAACGAGTTTAAGATGAAAAGCCACACACAATCATTCTAAATCGATTTTCTTACAATAGTCTATGTGTTTATCCTTGATTGTGAGAAAACTTTACAACTCAACTGGAACACTAAACGCTGGCGGAAAAAAAAAGGAAAAACAACGCACCAAAGCAAGGGTGTGTCAAAATACATACAGAAGCCGTTTTCACAATAGCTGAAAAGGATATCGATCAACTAAGCGAAGCAAATAAGTGACAGACACAATACTACACATAGACACGTTTACAGGAAACGTAAGCATTGAAACAGACTTCCCCCGTTCTGTTAATATGAAACCATCTATAGAAATGAATAGCATTGCGTGGGTGTAAACGTGATATATTTGCTGAACGATTGTTTTCACCTCTCGTAAGTTCTATATTACACCAGTTGTTTCTAAAGACCAGATTAGTTTTATTTACTCACGTTTTCTTCATTCCATGAGTACAGGTCTTTATTTCATCACGCCTTACAATACACCGTGATGTATTGAACACATTGAGTCATAGAATAGTGTAGTACCGAGATCACTCCGCCAGATTTGAATTGTGTCTACACATACTAGGACCTACAAGTACTTTTTTCTTCTTCTTACTGACAAATTTAAAATCGTTCTCGGCTTTCTAGATGTAAGCTTGGTAAACTGTATACGATCTTGAAAATGATTCATTTGTTTTAAATATCTAGACGGGAAAAAAAGCGACATAAAACGAACTCGCATCGACTCTAGCGATAAGAGTTTTAGAGAAGCCAATGAATTTCCAATTTTCCAAAGAGAAGCAAACCAACATTTAAAGAAGCAGAGCAGACTACCAGTGTTGGTGCTATTTGCTCTCTTTTCAAGCCACGCTAGGTCGAAATCTGTCGTCTTTACGTCAAACGCTGTCAGACACAGGAAACTGAAAAACAAAACAAAAGGGTAGAATTAAAGAATAATAACCAACAGAATAAAACGACTAAAAAGAGATAAAAGAAAAAAAGATAAAGACGGAACTAGAATGGACTGGCACGCGCTTGGGGACGCGCAATCTTGCAAAATGATCATTCGTTTTGTTCTTTTGAAATCAATCTTTAACTTCTTTTTGCCTGTCAAATGAAAAAGGAATCAAAATGGCTGCTGCTGTTGCCGGGTCTAATGGTAAGGGCGGCAACTCTGTAAAGGGAGAGCATCGACGTCACAGCGAGAGGGAGCAAGCCACTGGGGACCTCGTATGCCTGACGCTATACGGCTTTCAGGTGAGTTTGCTTTGTGAGGACTGTTACATTGTGTGTGTGTATGTGTGTGTGTATGTGTGTCTGTGTGTGTGTATATGTGTGTCTGTGTGTGTGTGTCTGTGTGTGCTTTAAGGTGGGGTGGGTATTGTGTATACGTGTTTGGTGTGTGTATGTTTGTGACTGCATGGCTGGGTGTGTGTGTGTGTGTGTGTGTGTGTATGTGCGTGCGTGCGTGCGTGCGTGCGTGCGTGCGTGCGTGCGTGCGTGCATTGAAATGCCAAATGAATTACAAATAAATAATGTTGTGTTTTCAACCTAGTTGTTTTTATCGCGAGTGCTAGTTTCTCTGTTTATCCGGTGACTTGATAAGCTAAATCTGCATGAAAGTTGAGCGAGTTCTAATTTCTTATCAATTGATCAACTGATTGAAATATGACTAGTTGTTAATGAGATCTGGGATGAAATGTCAATAGCAGATGAGAAATGAGCGCATCGTGCCATTTTTGGGCTATTTTAAAAGTATTCTAAAATGCGAAAGATATACATGAATACGGACATGACCTCAAACAGACCTCGTGACTAATAACTAAAACTATGATGATAAAACGTTGGATTTAAAAGAAGTAATAGAATTGGAAGTTCGACATCTATATTGTCACCGCACTTATACAGCACTTAGTAGAGACGTACGGTGGTCGACACATTGGGTTAACTTGGCCTATTTAGGATCAAAGTGGTTGTTTAAAATTCTACAAGACGACGCTCACCCTCTTAGTGCCTTGTTTTCATAGTGCATTTTGACACATTCTCGCTCTGGACTGGTGAAAGATGGGAGAGTGAAGAGCCAGGGAAAGTTGGCGAACAAGAGAGAGAGGGAGAGAGAGAGAGGGGGGTGAGAGAGAGAGAGAAAGAGATAGAGAGAGAGAGAGAGAGAGAGAGAGGGCGGGGTTGAGAGATAGAGAGAGAGAGAGAGAGAGAGAGAGTGAGAGAGAGAGTGAGAGAGAGAGAGGAGAGAGAGAGAGAGAGAGAAAGAGAGAGAGGGAGAGAGAGAGAGTGAGAGAGAGAGTGATTTGGTCGGCCTGAAACGCCGTTTACATAACGTCTAAATAATGTCATGTTGCTTAAAAAGGACAAGCAATCGTGTGCTAGAGTCATGCTCGGCTATAGATATGGTTCTTGTGACACACAACGTTGTCCCTTTCTCTCTTCAGTGTATTTGGAATTGAATGTAAACGTGTTTGCCTGTAAATATCAAGGTGGCCAACACAAAATAACAAGAAATGTGCATAGCCATCCCAAAGTATTTGATTAACAACAAAACCTACATCATGTATTCATGCATGAAGTCCTGGTGTTTCTCGTTGCCTTTTAGTATATTGATGGCCAAAACAACATTCTTGTGTTATGACGTTAGATATTTTATGCACAATTGACGTCACAGATATGTAGCATTTTGTGCACGTATAATTAAACCGTTGGGAAATGAATGCGCGGAAATAAATTACTATCCAATAAAAATATAATAAAAACCCAAATATATTTACCTGCCATCAATAAATACCACCGAGAACATTTTACAGCTCGCCGTCGTTTATGCTCCTTCACCAATGCCCATACAATACTGGAAAGGGACTGTCTTCCGTCAATAAACGTTCGCTCACGCATACGTTCTGTCTACGTAAAACGCGTGCTGAAATACTACCTTGAGTTGTATATAAGATAACTTGCTCGATTGAGAATTTTCTGTCGCTCTACATCTTTAACGATGGCAGTGAGCCAACCCCTTTAAGTTTTTTTTTCTTTTTTTTTTAATGTCCATTTGAAACCAGAGCCATATTATCTTGGTACTCTTTTGTCTGGGTATTCTTTTTCTTTTGTTTTTTTCTTTCCAGAGCTTACATGGCACCTTATTACGTTCTTGGCTCAGGTGCGAGCGTTCGATCGGTGTGAAGCCCAGACGAAAATAATATACCCCTAAACTGGTACTATACGTCTAATTTACTTAGGGTTCTAGGGTTAGCAAAACAGGGAAACCGGTAGAAAAAAAGGATTACCTGAAAACGAACATCATCGATAACATATGCCAACTATTTGGAAAGACAACAAAATTATGATCAGGCTGGATGAAAGTGTTCACGGAATCAATATAATCTAGGAAAACATGCTGCCCAAATTATTGTGCTCAATGTCGTTTTAGCGCTATTATATCACTTTCTTTTCATTTGGAGAAGAGAAGTGAAATTATGAAGTTGATCGAGGATGTCTCAATTTCCCTTTGTCGCGTTCTCGTTCATTTTGAAATGGAGCGAAATATCACCCTGCGGGTATCTAGATCTAGATAATAATCTAGATCTAGATCTAGATAATAATCAAGATCTAGATCTAATCTAGATCTACATTTTCCGCGTTTTATTTCACGTTGCGTTTAAACATACGGTCTCAAGCCTAAGTCTTTAGTTTCCAGGATTTTACAGTCATATAGATGGTAGACAGGTTTGATCATACATTTTCTCTTGTCCTATACGTAGCTTCTTCCAGGTTATTGCCTTTTAGCACTGGCTAACAAATTGGCAAACGCCTTGTCCATCATTATAACACTACGTACGTTTACCCTGTACATACTGTGTGTACCTTATTCCAGCTGGTTGCCATGTAGCACTTAACCTTAGAATTGGATTACACAAACCTCTAGTCTTTAACAATGGCTCATGAATATATTGTGAACGTCTAAGGAACACTGAGCGAGGCTTTAGCTGGGCCATCTTCATGACGCACTTTACGTTTACCATACTGTGTGTAGCGTTTGCTGTGGACACTGGAGCCGCATTTTTTTTTAATTTCTTCATTTTTGAAAACACTCTATTCTTTAAACAATTTCCTTCTAATCGGCAGAATATGTCGATTATGCGCGCTAACCAAGCGTTTATCTCCTTTAGCTATGTGTACGGGTAGTGTGTGCAGTTTTATGGCTGTCCACTCCCGGGTGTTTGGTTGGGTTTGGTTGTTTTTTTTTGAGGGGACAGGCGTTAAAAAGTGTGTATCTTCGTTCTGGGGGCGTGCGGTGTCGTTGTCATGTGACCAGGTGTTTAGCGACCGTTCAATCCAACTCCAACCGATCAACAACCTTGCTTGTGTTCCAATACAGAACGGCATGTAAGTGAACTTGGCCGCTGAAACGCTTCTCCTATTGGCCTTTATCACGGAAGGTTGTTTAAATCCGTTACTCTGACTCACTCTATCTCGTGAAAAGACCTATTCGCTAGGTCTCGTAAACCCAATGATATCGTTAAGAGTACAAACAGAGTGGATCCGTCGACGTTTTTTTTCTGAAAATTACGTCATTCATGCACTTCCGTTCTGTAGCCTACACAACATTTCTAGCTACGTACATGTCATTTATTACGTCATTGTTTTCAGAACAAAACGGCGACGGATCCGCTCTGTTTGCTCTCTAAGAGGGTGAACGCTTGACCCAAACTCAAAGATCAGATGAGTGTCTGGAGCTTCGGCTATCTGACCATACTGACACATGTTGCATACAGCTTAGGACGGGGCTTGGGGGGTGTTAGATCACATCGCGCGGGCGATCCTGGTAGAGCCTTCTTATTATCATCCTCCCCAAGAGTCTCGTGCTCTGTACAGGGTCCCGGTGAGCTTCTGGCGTTCTTTCTGCCAGCACCAGCTAGTATTGACCGATAGCTGCTTCTGCCCAACTGAAGGGACTAGAATTGCGTAGTGATAGAGGCAGGAGTTATTATTGACCGATACCTGCTTCTGCCGAACTCACGGAACTAGAATTGCGTAGTGGTGGAGGCAGAAGTTATTATTGACCTATGCCTGCTTTTGCTCAACTATAGGGACTAGAATTGTGTTGTGAATCCAGCGTAATACCCACTGCATGATACATGTAGTACGAGTATAAAAATGGTCGTTGTTCTGTCTGTAAAGGACCCATGACGCCAGAGTGCGCCACTTGTGAGTAGGACCATAACAGACCGCCCTACAGCCCAATGGTTCACCGCTGACATCAAGGTGGCCAAGCAGACAAGAAGACAGGCGGAGCGGAGATGGAGGAAGTCGGGCCTGGAAATTCATCGCCAGATATTTTTATTCCACAAAACATGTGTCAACAAATT
>JAUELK010002793.1:0-14432 GCA_031471215.1 Gastropteron pacificum | reverse complement strand
CCCCCCCCCCCCCCCCCCCCCCCCCCCCCCCCCCCCCCCCCCCCCCCCCCCCCCCCCCCCCCCCCCCCCCGCATCAGAGGTACATTACAACAGGCCTGGAGGGTCATTTAGAAATACAGAGTTGGAATCTACCCAGCAAACAACCGGGACAATAAGTATCAATACCCTTCATTTGATCTTACAACACCTATGGGATTGCCTGGAGTGCAGTGATGTTATTCCTCTGTGACAAGATGTAGATTTATACCTCAATTCCTATAAGATGTGTTTCTATAGAGAGTGACAATGAATATGATTTTCCTTGCTATCTGATCGATACAGTGTATTCTCTCATTTTCAAAAATTGAATAGACTAATCAGAAGGGACGAAAATAAGTTCTTGAATCCACAACATCATTCCGAAAGGCCTCCCTCTATTTTGTACCAAATTAAGCACACTTGAAGCAAGCTTATCATGAAACTAAGTTCCAAGTCTGAAACATTTTGAAAAACTCAATAACTATGAAGTCTTTCAAACCTGTTAGTTCTAAATAATCCTCCAGGGTGACAGTGATGGTTGTAGTAGTAGTAGAACAAGTAGTAATGGTTGAAATGGCTTTGTTCAGTAAGTATGGCAAGAGAATGATATGAGTATATCATGGTAATAATCATTATAAAATAAACATTGTTATTGTGATCATTGTGTACGGTACGGGCATTATCCGAGGAATCGTGGACCCAAAATATATGGAGCATGACGTACAAGTCGCCAGATGTGGTCGTCATCATGATCGATAGTAAACATAAAATGTTGGGTCACAGAGATCAAGTTAGTAGTGGAGTTTGTCATGACACATTCAATTCAATTCGATGGAGAATGATTGTGAACAGCAATAACATGAAGACAATAGGGGGGGAAAGAACATCAATGAACAATGTGGTCAGAGTTAATAACGTACTATTTGTCCCATCATTACGCTTCACTGCACTCTTATGATAGAAGACTGGAACTGGAGCCCTCAGTAGAAGTAGACTGCGCATCCCACAAACAGGTTTGACTTTGACATCCCGTCGCACAAACCTTAGAAAAGTCTTTAGTTCTTTGTCATGAAAAAACTAACTAATAATGACAGTTATACTTTGTGATGTAAGAATATTACATGATGTCAAAACCTTTCATCAATGTTTTCTGTCAATCTAAACTATACTATGAAAGTGAGAAATCTTTACATACACTTGGCATACTCTGAAATAAAGTTTGGGGCATTTACACAACTTTTGAAGCTTTAAAGAGTGTTTAATTTCTTTTTCAGACTGCAGATTTACTATAACATATCATAAAACAAGCATCAATCTGAAATCTAAAAGCAAAGAGTAAGAGTACTGCACATAATAGTAGAAAAATATTTTTCAGAACTTTGCTTCTAACATAGGATCTACTGTTACTACAGCCAGATTTCACATAATTCATTCTGATATGATACGGTCATTGAGACAGAAACTATGACTTTCTGTGACTGGGCTGTATCAATAACAAAATATTAAAAAAAAGAAAGTTCAGGTTTTGTCACTCAATGCATAGCTTTGTATAACATGAAAAACAGAATGAAGTGAAACTCTATTTTTTTTTTAAATTCTCAAGGATCCCGATCTACGACTAAGCCCATGAAAGTGTATACAGACAAAATAAAGATGGTTCATGTCATTCTTTGCCAAAGTTCCTTCATTCAGTATTCTTTGGAGCAAGGTTACTTGCTTTATCTAAAGGAGAAGTTTGCACTCAATACACATTCTTTTTACCAAATAACTTCATATCAACCAATGAAAAGTGAACACTAACGCAGATATAGACACAACAAAAGAAACTTCCCCATCGTACCAAATAGTGAGAGTGTGTAAAGATTAAGCATGTGATGGACAAGATCATTAACAAACAATCAGATCAAATCAAGAAGAAAGAGCTCCTCAGGATGGAATGTGTCCAGATGAATTTGTAGGAATTTACTCAAAATTGATATGCACACATGGCTCAGAGACTTATCACTATCAATGATAGGTTTAAAAAAAGAAAGAAAGAAGATGACAAAGAAGAACAGAAGCTTAAATGAGAAAGCAAAAATAAAGATACATTTAAAAAAAAAAAAAGAATGCTTACAAATTATTCTTTTTTAAGAAACAGAGAATGAACCAACAGAACACTATTACAATGTACGAGAGGGATTCAAAGCAAGCAAGTACCAGCAATCATTTTAAAATGAAATCTACTAAACTCTACATATATAATGACTAGTTGTACAGTACCGGTATCTCTGATGGAACCCCTTCATACACTACAACACCCATGGAGTCTGTTCCTCGTAACAAGTGTTTCACTAGTCAACTACCTCTCTCTCCCCTACTGACTACTTAGGCGCAATCTTATCTTAAAGTAGAGACTCCATTAATAAAAGCTTAATGATTAGCAAGTTAGCACTGACGGTGATGTGTTTACATTTACAGCACTGTTGAAGTTTAGATATGGCAAAAATTATAGCACAAAAAGTGGAGCACAATTTTAAAACACCCAGAAACAGTGCACATTTTTTTTCTTCCATTCTGAATGAAACGCCTAATGTAGGTGGTATAGGATACATGATTGTAAATCACTGTGCTTTTTTCTTTTTTTGTTCATTCCTATAATCCCAAGGTAAATGAAAATAAGTTCTTCAAATCTTTGAGTACGTGAAAAGCCCATTGCAAAAAATATTTCAAATATAAGTTGAACACATCAGATATGTAAGCATAGTGAAAAGACCATCCAACTGTAACAAATGCGAAACAAATCATTATATCATTGTATGTCCTTACACAAACAAACTAGTTAGGTGCACTGAGGACACATGAAAACATCTGTAAGTTAGTGAAGCAACTAGAACATCAATCTGCCAGAAAATGTACATTATTACAGAATTTACAAGGATTGACCATTCTTAAACAAGCTGGCTTCTTAAAGTTCAGCAAATTAGTTCTTCAACTCCTTTGAGCCCGTTGAATGAGGAAAAACCGCTACTTGTACACAAATGACATTATTTTCACTATCATAACTAAATAAGTAGAGCAACCATTTTTAGACTAGACAAGATTATTTTCCTATGTTAATTGTTCACAAAAATGACTGCAATATATTTTGTACTACATTGATTCTATTATTAGTCTTTCTATCTGCTAGTTATTGAACGTTCAATTCAGTGAAAGGTAAGAGTCTAAAACTAAAGTTGTGATACAGCACTTCGTCCTTACTGTAGAGCATGGTAAAGCGCTAAACAAATGCTATTCATTGAAATCATCATTACAAAACACTGAATGTAGTTCTTTGTTTAGGTATCTAGGTATATGTGCCCCTATTTGTCTTCTCCTACTCCATCCTTACAATGAATTCTAAAAAAAGAAGAAGCCCCTTACTGTAGAGAAGCCAGTTTGACATAATGGCACCACCATCACTGGAAACATATTGGAATAAATAAATTAAGAGGTTTTTATATAATACATTGTAAGCTGTACAGATTTCGACACATAGGCCTGAATACAAATTTCGATATAATGTGCACTCTTATTGAAAGAGTTGTAACATGATAACAAGATATAAAAATAGTGCTGTGTAAGTTATTTCAAATCTTTAAAATAAAGTGTCCACATGTGCAAGTGTAAGTGACAAGTGCATTTCCTCTAAAAAGTGTTTCCAACATTTGTAGTTTTAAGTTTAAAACCATTCTTAAAATGTCAAAGTGTAAAGTGTATGTATAGTTAAAGAAGCAATCAGATTGAAAACAAACCGAACTTCAATCCCACCCAAACTGTTGATGAAGCCCTACCTCCCACATCACACTGTTGTGCCTACGCCAGTAAAAGACAAAGCAAGGGTGACAAGAACATGATAAAATGTAACGAATTAATAATAACAATAGCACATTCCGTAGCCCTCCTTGCACTTTACCCAATATATAATGCCCGCACCTTATGGTTATGTGAAGAACACAAAAATGTCCTTGTAAGATCTGAGGACACTCACACAATGTGTAGTTGTGTACCATTCATTTCTGATAAACAATTTCACCTCTTTAACTTATCACTCATTTCTTATCAAATGTAAGTTTGGGTTTGTGGTGGAATACTGTGATCAATTCTTTAAACAAAGAAATCTCTCCAACAGTTGGGTCAGTGGCCAGTACAGCCAATGGGTTGAGAAATGTGCACTAAATATCTAACAATTATTTCAAAATTATTATTATTATTATTTTCTATCTGATATTATTAAATATCTTTGCATGGAGGGATTACAATTCACTTTGGTTTTAAAATCGATAAACATTTATTTGGTGGCTCACACTTCACAAATTCTACTATAAAAAATAGTTATTCATCCTACTATTCAGGCTACTATGTTTAACAAATGCAGTCGAATAACATCTGAACATCTGAGCGTAGAGTAATATTTCCATTAGATAATTTCTGTTTGGATACAAATTTATTCTGATATGGGATTAAACATAGATATAGCCACATGAATTTAGTCGTGTAGTTGTATAAATTATGTGTATAATTTGGTAGATAAACAATTTTAGATGTAAGGGATCAATAATTCATAATCTTTTCAAATAGGCTACTCCGTCATGATCATTATTTAAAGCTAAAAGAAATTGATGTGAAATGTTGATTTATGAGGTAAAAGTTCAAGCCGTAGAATAACCTTTATAACACAAGTAAATAAGCTTGTTACCAGTTGTTCACAAAATGTAAAAAAATACAGTTTAACAAAGGTGGCTTCAACAATCAATAAGATCCCAAACAACACCCAAACTTCACAACTTGACACTGGTACTGCAGATTGTTCTCAATGACTATCTATAAAAGAAAGAAAAACAGAAAACAACCCTCAGATACATTTGTCACAACCTGAGCCTCTGTTGAAAGGACACTAAAAACACAAGACGACATACATGTTTCAAAAATATGTTTTCCTTAAAAACTGTGGGTACCAATGAACACAACCTTAGCTTTTCACAATACCACCTGCAAAAAATGAAGATGACAAAGTACCTGTTACAATTAAATCAGATCTAGAAATTGTTGTCTTGTCTAAAAAGTTGAGTGTAAGTGGAGAGAAAGGTGAAGGCAAAAATGCCAGTGAGTATTTACCAGAAACCATTCCATCGCTTACACTGATTCAGTCAATAGGAAAACCATAGTACTTCAACACACAGATCATAACTTGACAAACAAATCTCCCACAGTACAGTGTGTGTAAGTATAAGCCTTCTATCCGAGAGCTAAAGCATCCACTGTAGTGTAGGCCTAGCTCTAAATCTATTGCTCAGGATTAAAAGTCTAAAAAGTCATGTATAATGACAAAAAAGTCAATAATCAGTAAATTAGAATGAAGGTGTAGCAAAGCACCACATTTTGACAGCACAAACCATGTAAGTTGTTTTGTCATCTTTCATGGACACTTTGTGTGACTAGGTTGACGTCAGAAGCACAACTCTGAATTCAACTCAACAACAAGCCTGCTGATGACAGCTTCCCCAAAAAATCAGTTTTCTTATTCAATGGTTGAAAAATGAACAAGGCGAAGAAAAAGAAATGACACAGAATTATCTTAAAAGCTTGTTTGACATCTGTCTATGACCATATCCATCATGCCTGTGGTTAGAATGAATATTACGAGCAGGCATTCAAACTGGTCTTTGCTTCAGGCTTTGTGAATTAAGCGGATTACAAGATATAAAGGTACTGTTCTGAGACTTGAAAAATGTTTTTATGGAAACATGTCCCACTGATATCATTAAATACAAAGTCAACAGACAATACATATCAAACATAAGTAGTTTTTAGAATAATACAGATTGAGGGAAACCAAGAATAAAGCATTACAAATATAATGCATTCAAATTGGAATTTTTGGATGTGTTAAGTACGCAAAATAAATTGTAATCAGGAATACTTTGAAAGCGTATAAGGAATCAGCATTTCATACATATTTAAACAAAATTTCTCGTACATTTCATTTTTTGATTACAAACACAAAACAGACTTTATTTGATTTGAAACAAACCAAGTGTCAGATTTGACAACAAAACTCAGACCAAATTAATGCACTATGTAAGGAGAGATTAAGAGATAGAGAGAAAAAAAAAAGCACCAAACTATTAATTGTGGTAACATTCTATGGATGAAATCATTTCTCTCTTCCCACAATCAGCAACAAGCAAGATGCAAAACTTACAAAGTCTATCTTTTTACGCTAACATATTTCTCGTCATTCCAAAACCATCTCAACCTCTAAGGTGGTAAAACTCGAACATGAACACTTAACTAGTAAATGTCTGATAAGAACAATGAGGTAATCACAGAGTTTGACTGACGCACAATGTAATAATAGGATGAGCTGCGTCTGGTCACATGGTGAGAAGCGCGTCTGTACATGGAAAGTTTACGAGGAAAGATATGATTGTATGTTCATAATACGGTAAGTCATACATGCATGTGATTGGTGTGAAGAAGTAGTAGTAAACACAGAGGGCATGCCCAAGCAGATGCATTGCTAGCAGCAGATCTAAGTAGGTAAGAGTGGTCAGATCCTGTGATCGTCTCTGTGACGCCATCATTGTGGTGACGTGACACAATGGCCAGTGAGTGCTCATCTAGTCTTACCCAGAAAGACACTACTTTCACGTTGCACGTTTTCAAATAAAAACAATTACTTTACTACACATCATAATTTTACTAAAAAAAAACACAAAAAAATTACTCTTCAAATTCAAACTATGAAAAAAGACAATGATGTAAATACGCTCTGGTAGGCCTAGCACCTGGAGGCCGATTATGGCTTGAAAAATGCTTGTAAATAGCTTTTTGAATGTAAGCATAACTATCATGATCACAATCTATATCATTTATCCAACAATTATCTCCCTACTCTAAAAAGCTTAGAAAAATCTATATATATGTATATGTAGTCTTTCTGAATAGAACACAAAATGAGCACTCAAATGGAAAAAAAAAATTGGAAAAAAAAAAATAATATGGGAAAATGAAACACTGAACACAGTTGGATAATAATGTGTCATCGAGATACAAAATACAAAACTAGTGGATATACATTGATATAATGGGTTTACAAATTAATAAGTTAAGTACCGTTGGCGTATTGTCTGACTGGTTGAATGGTGGTCAGCTGTCAATGCTTCGGTTGATGATGATGGTATATTACAAGTCGGCATCAGACTTGTTCCTATAATTCCATAGTATGAAATAAAACAAAGGGTAGGTTTGCAATGCTCTTTAGCTTAGGCTGGTTGGTCGGTTGCCTCGAGTTCTCTAATCCACTGTCATCATACCAATACAAAAAAAGGAGACAAAAAAAGGAGACAAAAAAAGGGAACGTTTGCAATGCTCTAAAGAGTTTAGTTGATATGAGAGAAGCAAGTTGGTCGAGGCATATTGAGGAAGAATCATGATACAATCTGTCATGGCGAATAGTGAATTCTTGATGAACTTTAATGGGGATTGAGAAACCATTATCTGCTGAACTATTCTTTCTTTTTCTCTTGCGTTCTTCAAAAAGACAGAATGTCCATTTGTTCAGCTTCATTTAAATAAGATCAATAGTAAACACATTTTTTTGATTTTTCTCTACGAATTTTAAAGAACATTTCCATATGAACATCTAGTGAGAATTTTGAAAAATAAAGCACATGGTTGAACTACTATGAACCAGACTTCAATCAATTTTACTACAGTTCTTCTTCTTCTGCTCATAATTCCAGTCCTGTTTTTATTTCTATCTAAAGACGTTATTTTCAGGAACGTAACTACATTTCTGGAACATGGTGTAGACATGCAGCCTACCCTTATAATGAAATGCCCAATGAAGATGAGAACACAGAGGAAAGATCTGGTTTAATCATTGAATGTTGAAGACCAAAGATGACTTATTAAAAAGATTTGAACATTGAAGCAAGGTTCCCAGCAAGCATGCCAAAAGCATTAGTTATGAACAGTCCGAAAGTAGCAAGCCTATAAAGTAGTGGTAGGCCTATCAAACCTATAACGCAAAAACAAAATACCTATGAAAAAAAAAGAGAAGAAAACAAGTTTTGTTTCAAGATAAGAATGAAATAAAAGAAAACGAATTATTAAAAAAATGTTTAAAAAAATATAGGGGGATGGGGATAAGAAATAGCCAAATAGGTGAGAAGCAATCATTGACTGAAGCCAAACTTGGCCCCTCTCTGCTGGTCTGAGTGCACTCAAGTGGTGGTCATAGTTGTCCAGAGTGCAGGGACTGTAAGGGGCCAAAAAACTGTTGAGTTTGGCTCCCCCACTGCTCACTTGGGTGAGGCGAGCTGGGTGACGGAGCCCCACACACACTGGATGCTCTGCTTGATGCTGGTGCCCAGACTCTGTGAGAGACATAGGAGGCCGATCAGATAGTAAATAACAATAATAGATAGCATTTATAGAGCGCCTTTCGTCACTCTACAGCAAGCTCAAAGCGCTTTACAGCAACTATTACCCTGACAGACCTGATACATTCCAGAGCCTCTCAACCTCCTAGGAGGCATACTGGTAGTGCTGCCTTGGTGGCGCCCAGCACTCATACCAACAAGATCCTTCACTGTCTATAGTCGGGTACCCAGTTTACACCTGGGTGAGGTGAGAAAGTCGTGACAAAGTACCTTTTCCAAGAGTACACCTGGTGGTGGATAAGAAAATACTCTCAAATCCAAATATAGCCAGAAAGGACCTGTCAGCGGACCTTAACCACATCAAAGTCTTTATAATGTCTAGTAACTGGTAGAGATCCCTGACATTTTCAGGGAAAATCTTTCTTCCCACCTAGCACCCCTCTCTTCTATACTGGTTTAGTAAAGTAATCCATATCTTAAAAATGTCTAGTCAGTTTTGTGGTCAACAGTTTAGGCCCTTGCTCACTTACTTGTATAACAAGATAATACAAAATATCAAACATAAAGCAAATGTTTGTTTTATGATGCAAATCAATTCACTTTTTTTGCCTTTAAAAAAAAACCTAGCATGCAAGTTAATTGCAAGTTTTACTGTTTCCCCAATTTCACATTGAGTAGCAAATGCTGGGGCAAAAGATATTGTGAAAAGTCACAATAAAGGAAGTAATGTTCTAGAAAGCTTATACATATACACACATTAAAAGATGAAGAAAACATATGACTGTTTTTGTAAGCAGTTGTGGTGAAATTGTATTCTAAATCTATTGCCTGGCATTCTACAAAACAATAAAACCAATTTTCATGAATCTGCAAGAACATACAAATGTATTTCGAGCGACAAAATATAAACAAAGCAAAAGGTTTGTACAGTAAAAAAGTGGTATATAATTTATTTTTTTGACACAAACACAATGTTTAACAACACATAGCAGGGGGATGTAAATTAGAGATAAAGAAAAGTCTACATTCAAGCATCCCTTATTATGGCTTGTGTTTTTGTTAATACATGTACTGTCTCTCAACCAGGGTTATTTTATGAACACCTTTTTCATAAAGATTTGGACACAACAAATTTTGATTTCAGACTTGTTCTGAACTATTTACATTTACATCCCCAAAGTTTGTTTTTGGCTAAGCACTCACTGTCTCGGACCACCAGAACTAGCTCCTCCTAGGGGAGACAACATCAAGACTTTGTGGTAGTGTCAGTGCCAGCGGCAGAGTTCTTCCCCTTGAACATACTGAACACTGCCTTGACCCCTTGCACTGCACCAGACTTCACCTCCTGAACTCCGACCTTCAACCCTTGAACTCCAGCATTGAGCACCTCTCCAACAGACTAAGGTCAGAGTGCAGGGGGTCACAGTGATGAGGGTGGGGTGACAACATCCAGTGCAAGAAGAACAGAGAAATAAACAGAAAAAAACAAACAATATGTAGACACAATAAGTGTGGGGAAACAAAGGTAAAATATTACAAAACATGTACTGGTACACTTAAAAAAACACAGCTCTATGTTGAGAATAGTTGTAAAAGTTTAAAAAAAAACAATTATGAAATCATGGGGGCTGAAAATTGCTGCCACAACTGACATTTGAAACCATTCGCTGAAATCGTAAAAACAATTAAATTGGCATTTTTTAAATCAACTAAAAGGGAAATAGGATGCGATGTAAAAGCTCTTATTAATGTTATCATTACTGAGATGAAAATCTTTACTGACATGATGTCATCTTTACATTGCACAACACAATTGTGTCAGACAACCCTTGATATTTAGGACAGTTGCCAAACAGCAGAGGTGAGCGTCATTAGAGCGAAAACCGAGAACATAAATATCTCTTTAAATGTCAGTTGAGGCAACACTTTACAGCACTGAAAAGGTTGAGGAAAATGACGACCATTATGAAATAAACAACTCTCAAAAGGACACAGGTGAAAAAAAAGTCTTGCCTGTTATCTAGAATGGTCCCTTCTTTATCAATCATGTAATTCATAAAGCCTTCTACTCTGTATTTCTTCATTCCTTTTGAAAGTGATGATTGTTATCGTCAATCATATTCATATTATCATGTATTATACAGAAATACTTTTGCTATATTCTGTTGATATCTTTTCTGAAGTACCCTTCCACTTTTACATCAAGTGTAGTGTGCTAATTCTCATTTTTGTTGTCTTCTTTAGATCTTGCTTCATAATCAGACTAGGAACACTTGTGGACTATCTGAACAGCACTTTTCAAAGGCTACTTTTTTTCCTTCTGTTTTCCAAATCTTTCTCTCATAACTTGAATCTTAATAAAAATGTGACCCTATGTCTCTTGATACAACCCAGGATATTGAAAAACTGTTTTCAATGATTTTCATCAAGTAAAGCTAAACATGGCCTGAATAACAAGAGAAGTAAGCTCCAGCGTAAATGATGCAAGGCGAGATGCCTATATTTGATGCCTTATGTGCCTCTTGGCACAGAGAGATTTAAGGTTAAGGAAAAGAGATTCCTATACTTCTCTTTTCCCCATTTCCTATAAGCTTTGTCTTGGAAGAGTCAAGGTTCTGCAATCCTAATGAATGTGTTGGTATAAACAGTGATACGATATGATATCATTTTCGGGCATCATAAGACCTTTTGGTCTTTTTGCACGTTCTTGTAATCTCTTTCTTTTAAGCTACAATTCCTCTATAAAGTGATGGCTGTTCAAATTTGGGAAACAATACTACTCAAAGAATAATTCTTAAAATACACATTATGTGTAGAACCTTTTTTTTTTATATGCGAAACATTGGGGAACACAATATAAACGATCATTGTGAAAGAAAACACTAAACATCAAACAGTGAAGTCTACGTCTACAAAGAGAAATTACGCAATTTGAATCAAACAAAGGTTTTTGAAAAAAGGTGTGAAAAGACTACGGTGTACGATAGATTGAAGATTCAATAATGTCTCTTCTTACTGTAGAAATGCATGGGACAGGCTGCACCTGGAGCAATAATCCAAAGAAGATGGATCACTTGCCTATCTTGGAATAATTAGGGTCTTCAGAAAATGTCAGTCTTCATCTTTCACATTTGATCGTTTTAAGCATATGTCTCATTATACTGTACTATATCATTTCATCTTTCATGGAATGATTGTATGAATGTTGGAATTCAGATTAAGAAAATCCTGTTCATTGCTGTTATGGACCATTTCTGAAACTTTAATGCTTCCACTATTTCCTTTTTTTTTTTTGGGGGGGGGGGGGTAGATTTCTTACATAGAATTAGAATTCATTACATGTTGACTCAATTCAGCAACAACAGGGAAAAGCCATAAAACATGTTTCCACAAATCAATCATTGAGACTAGCTTGTTGTTATTGTATGATTTATTTAATGTCTGCAGTTTTTCAGTATGAGGTTAAACGTCTGAGGACACCTACATAAGTATACAATTCTTTTAGGATTAGGATTATACGTCAAATTCAGGTTGATAAGAGAACTTAATCTTAATTTTTACACAGGTCTCTAATGTGTGCCTGCCTGGGAATAGGGCGAACAAAAAAAAGAAAATTGATTTTCTGAAGTCTCACTTGTTTCTGAAACTACAGGATCTGCTCTTTAAGTTTAAGCCACTTTTTACTGTATCTCTATTGATTATTTATAAATTAATTTTTGAATGTCGCAACCTGGAAAAACAGTAACTAAGAAAAAAACAACTACATTGAGAGGCCACATCTCTGAATTGCAAAGTGCGTCAATAACACACTTCTTCCAGGCAGTCACAAATGTTAAAGCAGCTTTGTAAAGACAGTTTATGTGAAGCCTTTGGAAAACGAGACAAGAAAAAAAAAAGTCACTGGGGTGTTCAGCCAAAGAGGTAGAGACTAACAATGAACAGCTAACAACACCACCAAACAGAACAACATAAAGTGTCCAATCAAAGAGAGATTATGGTGAGGTACCCACCTTTCCCTGCAAGGTACCCTTGGGGGTCTGCGGGTGGGCATCCAGACATTTCTGGTACCTCAGCTGTAGAGTTACAGACAAGATAAGATAAGATGATTCTTTAGTAATAATAATAATGGAGTTCATTTCTAACGCACATCATCCCCATTAGCATGGGCTCGAGGCGCTGTACACTTTAAAATCAAAATTTAGTATCCCATGAGGGTAAATTGGTTTCGCAATGTTCTGAATACATTCACAAACAAACAACCATGGTGGGATACATCTACTGTATACACCTTTCTCTCTCTCACTCACTCACTCTTCAACACACAGTATAGATAAATGAATAGCATAGAGAATAGCATGGTGTGAAAAGAGTAACAGAGTAGTCGAGTAAGAGATGAGATGAGATAAAACGTTATTATCCATAAAATATTGCATTGTCTTAGTGTTGGACAAATGACAAACAAAAAGCATATTTGACAACAACAAAAACTTGGCTAAGATAGAGACTTCAGATGAAATATGAACAGAATACATACATGCATTACAGTTTAGTGTGAAAGCACAAAATATCCATACCAATGACGATGAAGATGATGATGAAGGTGATAATGATGGCGATGATGATGGTGATGATGATGATGATGAACTAGAAGTAAAATTGACTAGCATATTGGTTATTACCCACCATATTACTTATTCATTATCTTCTAAAATAAAATTGAAATAAATTTCGATGCTCATATGTCAATAAAGTTGATCCTATCACTTACCTTGCAGGCAGCTTCGATGGTCTTGCAGATGGGACCAGCACTGGGCTCGGCGTGGAATACGTGGCTGATGAACTTGTTCTGGGACGTGTGCATGATGAAAGCACACAGCCTGAGGGGGTACACAAGGACATGCAGGTTACATAAGGTAACAGCCATACCACATCCCATTTAAAAGTCTTGAGTGCACACAGAAATACAAATGATATCTAGTTCGTCACACCAGCGCTGTTTTGTCCTATCTCCCTCAATATCACTGTATAGTTAGAACAAAATAACACTGAGGTAGCAAGTTAGGCATAGTTACAGCCGTGTCTCTCTCCTGTTCAGTCTGTAAAGCTCAGCCGATGACCGATTAGTGTATTGTTTAGTTACAAATGTCTTCCGATTCATGTATCACATCCTATGGAATATTGTAGCGTATGAAGAATTTGATTCTTTATTTTCAAACCTGAATCCTTGGATCAAGTTAAATGTTACACTAAAGGCTCAAGTGAAATGAGGATAATTAGAATCAGGATCTAAACCAATAAACCTTTCTATTCTTATTAATCAAATTTGGGGCTAAAGAAGCATAACGTAACTAAAATATTACCTACAACAGGCATGATGTTTGATTGATACACCTCTATTATTGGTAATTCTTCATTTCTTTTTCTTTTTAATATACAAAAGAAAGCAAAGTTCCTTACTTGACATTGTCCAGTGCTATGCCCATGAAGGAGAGGAATCTCACTCTGCACTCCTCGATGATGCCATCAGGGTTCTGAGAGAAAGAAGAGTGGACATGAAATCACTTTACCTCATAATGTAAGCGCTAACTGCACAACAAGTACACATAGTGTTAAATGACAGAGAAAAAAAAGACTTTTTACATGATTGCTCAGTTGAAGCTGTTAAAGCAAAAAATCTGAAAGTGACAAATCTGATATCTTTACTAGGAATTCAGAGTTGGTCTGGTCCGGAGGGGTCTTGTGAATGCATTGTATAATTGCACGAACAAAGGACCATTTGAAGAGTGAATAGGTCATTCCTTGTGCTTGCTCGCAATAACAACAACCACCATCAATTCTTACCCCATGCTCAGTGATTGTGATTGTGGAAGGTGCGATGGCCACGTTGACAAACTTCCACTTCTCAGGAGGAATGCGGTAGTACATGTACTGAATGGACTCGTTCAGAATGTCTCGACCTGAAGGAACGAAATAATAATAATAATAATAATAATAATAATAATAATA
>JAUELK010002685.1:0-14433 GCA_031471215.1 Gastropteron pacificum | reverse complement strand
ACATCGCGACTTTCGTAAAGTAAAAAACGGTCTATTCTCCGGTACCTGTCGGCTTCGTACTGGCTGCAGTTCGCAATTTCGACTGTACTGGTAAGGAAAAACGTACTTTTCGGTGTCGAAGCGTACCGAAAGAAGACGTAGGTCTAATGAAGGGCTAGAATTAATAAACGGGGTTGTGGAGGGAAGGATAAGGGGGGGGGGGTGAAACATTATCAAAACAGTATGCACGATTTATTCGAAACCTTAGAGCAGGTAATGAAGCAGATTAAAATAGTACACGGCCAATCTTGCTCCTTGACTCCATGGAAACTTCTTCAGTTTTGTTTGTTTCATTGCCAAGACCTCATCAGTATACGTTGATATTAATTTGTGATTTGTGTGAGATTTTATGGTGTTGCATGATATGCTTCTCCCATACAAATTGATGATGAGATAAACAAGGTCACAAAATCCAGCGCATTATTGTTCATTGTGTCTTGCTATACTACTATATCGTTACAAATGTTTACATGCTTACATACATATTCATGCCTTTACAAAGTGATGGCGCATATTATATTATTCTCATTGCATTTATCCGCTATACACTGTTCTAACAGCGTACCAAGCTTATTGTGTGACGATTCTATTTTGAATAAAAACTATGTATACATGTATATTTACACAAGATATTCTTATACTATTGCACATTGATTTATGAGTGTGGTCCCCACAATAATTGTGTACCTACCTAATCTGTGACTGTAAACACACGATTGTTTGTTGTCCATTAATTCTAAGTGTTCGTTATCATCTGCTTGTTCTTTTTTTTCTCATGTGGATAACAATATTCTTTTGTTATCTCTGTTCTGTTTTCTTACTTTTAATGCCGTTTTTGTGTGCCTTTGATATTTGTTTTGTTCCCACTCAATGTATTTAATGCTCCGTTTGGATTAACCATTGTGTGGACAAAGCTTTTCGAATTGAAAAAAAAAAGAGAGAAAAAAAATGTATCATATTCCCATGCAGACTAGATAAAGCATTTGCTAGTTTCTCAAAATAAAGACCACAACATGCCATTGAGAATAGATTAGACACATAAAGATATTCTGTTGTGTTAGGTTATTACTGAAAAGAAAAACAACATTGAACAAAATTACAAAGGCTTTGTAGACTGAATATAATAAATAATAATACATCGCACGTATATTTTTATTGCGCATTTCCATTCACGTGAATTCTCAATGCACATTACAAACAATGAATTCAGAATAGACAGGTCACTAAAACATGTACATGTATATATCGGGCAGTTAAACTTGAATAATAAAGAGTATAAATTGCAACATCAACATGAGAGGTACAAATTGTTGTAACAAGAAATACGTTAAGTGAAAGAAGTCCAAAAAGGGGCCAATTAAAAGAACACAAGTAGTTAAGAATAACATAACTTCTACATCAATAAAACCGCAAGTAAAAATATGAGTCTTAAGACGCGATTTAAAATTAAGATGTCTTAGATATCATCTTATACGTTGACTTAATATCAATGACTTTGAAAAGAGATTTTGCGCATAAGTGTGTTTTTTTGTTGTGTATTTTTTTGTGTGTCATGATACTAGTAGATTCATTCTGAAAACATCTCTTAGATGCAAGTAGATCCACAATAGGTGGTTCATTTAAACGATATGATACAGTGCAGCCCCCTTGTAACGAGATCCGTTGTAGCGACATCCTCGGTGTAACGACATGGTGCCCAGGTCCCGAATTTCCCCCCTATATTTGTACATAGACTTATTAGTATTTTTGGATTTTTTTTCTTTTTTGAAATTGTCCTAGGACAGATCCAAAGAATTGAAGTGCTATTCTACAAGATCTGTATGTATGTATGTAAGTATGTACAATAGATATTAAGCGTTATATTGTGATTATGTTTTTGAGCACATTCACATTGCTGTGACTTGTACGTTTTCATTTATTTTTAATTTACAGTCTTGTGACTGTACGTTTTGTTGTAATACTGTATCCTGCATGTTACATTGTTTTTGTTACATTATGGACAAAGTGATTGGTGCCCTGTCGATGCCTTTAAATCAAGTTACTTTCTTCTGTGAATTTCTTAACTTGTCCCGTTTGTGGTGGGATTATGGAACCTATTTCTATTGTCAAAAAAGTATATATATTGGCTTCGAGAACGAGGAAGAAGAAGAAGAAGAAGAAGCGTCATTTGGTAGTATTCCCAAACCAGAAGGATGCACACCATTCAATGTCTTTAAAGCTGAAGAGCAACCATTACTAAGACTCCAAAGGAAACATAGTACCGGAAACAGAAATCACTTTGTATAGTTCTGTTATCAGACTTGTAAAGTGTAAAGATAGTAAAGATGGCACTTATTTAGCGCTTTTCCTCCGGAGAGCTCAAAGCGCTTTACATCTATTACTCCCCCGGCATAAGTATACAAGCATACAACACATAACAGGCAGCCTGTGAGGCGCAGAAACATGCCTATAGCCGGGTCCCCCATTTACACCTGGGTGGGACAAGGGTTTATTGAACTCGCGCAGTGGGGCTCGAACACGAGGTCGTTGGATCCCCAGTACGGCACGCTACCGACTGAGCTAATCCGCCAATGTCTTTGTATAGTTCTTTTATCAGACTTGTAAATGATTGTTGGCACATTTTTACTCATTACGGCTAAAGCTTCGACCTACATACTATTCATAGGCCTACATGTACACTGTACATGCAGTAACTATATGTACTCATAAATTAGAATGTTTGCTAAAACAATCCATGATTCTATAATTCGATGGGAAATTCAACTGTGAACAAAATACTTTTTTGCACCCATGGTTCATTGCAAATTCTATTATTATTATACATAAACTTCATCGACTTGGATATTTACATGATTGATGTCTATGAAGACAAAAGAAGATCATATTTATTCATTAACTATTGTGATTTTAACGTTTTGGCCTTAAGAAAAAACAAAACAAAACTAAGTGCTTGTAATAATGTACCAAATAAAGTTATGAATGCAAAAGTAATACAAAGATTAATAAATATTTAACGGTATTGGTCAATAGCTTTCACCCAGAATATGCTCTTACATTAAATACACGTACTATGACTGACACATGAATCGTTATTTCCTGCTTTTCATTTTTTGTGTGAATTCTCTTAATCATGTAATGACACTTAATTCACTTCATTTAAGAATTACTTGTGTCCAGCGGATACATCAAATTATTGATGTGCCCATTGTTTGTCGTCACTCATGTATAATTTGTCTCAAAATTGATTTCTCCCTTGGAAATTCAGATTAAACAAAAAGATGAACACATGTATATTAATAGTCCAACACAATGTGGTACAAACAACATTGAGGGGAAAATCTAATTGCCTCTGTGCTCACTTGTTTTTTTTACTTGATACTTGATGGTGTCGGTGGTTGAGGAGACCTGTTCACAGGTCAGTTGACATCTAAAGGCTGCATCTTGCTTTGCAAGGTCTACATCATGTTTTTGACAGACTAATGACAGTATCAAAGAAACATGCGTTTTGGTTGGTCAGGCCACCATGCCTTCTTGATTTGTATGTTGCTTCCATCATACTTTTCATTGCAAATTCCTTTTAAAAAAACTCACTTTATTTAACACATGGCTGGCCTAATCCTATGCTGCTGTTTGCGTGTAGACACTGAAATTCAAAGACTTTTAAAATCTATTGCATGGTGCGGATCCATAGAAAAATCTAAAATTATATTTTAAAGATTTATTGGGGAGAAAGACCATTCTGGGGCAATTGGTACATGTCTGTCGGCAAAAAGAGTGAAAAAAGAAAAACGAGATTAAAAGATTTTTTGTTTTATTTTTTTTCAACTGCAATCATTTGTCAGCATTGACTGTTAAAATGGTATTGTCTTCAGATGTGATTCTGTGTGTACGTGCTTAAGAATAATTATGTGCATGTATTAATATTTGTGTCAGGTGAGAACTTGACTGTCGTTATTTTCAGGGTAAGTATGTACATGTACATGTTCATGTTTCAGAATAGTTTCTTCCGAACCGTGATACAATTTTGGTCATTAATGAACCCTAAAACTGTGATAGTTTTTAATGTTGACAGAAAATCCAACATATACATTTAAATACATGTATATTTTCTGAAAAGGCTCCATTCTAAATCTAGATTCAATTGTCCAAACAAAAAGAAAATCTATCAAGAAATATGTAAATGTGTATATCTTTATAAAAATGAAATTTGTGTTGTCATGAGAAATATGACTCTTGTCATTGTTGTTTACAATGTTTTGATGCCAAACTGTGTGAAAATGATTATAATTATAATGCTGCCCATTCCCATACTCAACCCCATGTTTTCTTCTGTCATGAAAATGAACAAATAAACTATTGTGTTCATGTTACTGAGTGCTTTAAATTTAAAGTTATTCGATTGTTTGTTTCTGGACTTCCACTGAGTTTTTCCCTAATGGTGCAAACACAATGCATTCGCCTTTCACCCCCATTCACCACATAAAAAAAGGAGGCGAAAGTGGAGGAACGTGAGGGAACAGAGTGGATTCGTCTTTCATCACGCTCGGTTCACTCTTTTTTATGTGACGAATAGTGATATTGTGCATAATCTGAACTGTACTGAGCGCTGCTGGGGCCCACAATGACACAGCAAACAAGCGAGGTGAACGAAGGTGAATGAAATTTAAGGTCAGACCATAAGCGCCCATCCCTAAAATTTGGGTGGGTTTGGGTGAGTGAACCGAGCGTGATCAAAGGTGGATCCACTGTGGCGAGCGTAACACATTTCCTATAGACTAAGATCAGCACGCGCCAAAAAAAGGGGACGCGAGCATGATACCCCCCAAAAAGGTAGGGAAGACGAATGCACTGTGTCTGCACCATAAGGCAGTCAAGTCCAGCACCCCACTGCGGACAGCCTTTCACTACATTATAAATATAAATATACAGTGTATAGTCACTCTCCTCAACTGCAGAAGTGCAATACAGTCTCAGACAGGTACATTAATATAGACTCCTTTGTATAGTAAAACAAGCCCCTAAGGCCTTTGCTGCCAGTATTTGAAATTTTGTATATTCTTGATAATCTCAGTGTGTGCATTCTTTACAGACTAAGTACTGATGAACATCATGCATACAGCACTGTGTCATACTATTTATCCACTTCAAAATCGGATCCAATGTCAAGCCACAGGCTGCAGATTCTCAGGTTTAGGTCCACACTACACACACTGTTATAATACACTTGTCTCAACTTTAAATAAGGGCAAGAGATCTAGGTAAAACAAAAACTGCAATGTAGTGGTGCTTTATCATCGAGATAAAGATTGAGATCAGGTGGATATGTTATTGATGCATCACTACTCTGTCACAATTCTAGTTTTCTGGTAGTACATGCATAAAATACAGTAAGTAAAATATATTCCAAGCCTACATCTCAAAGTAAGTAAACCACAAAAATGAACACAGACTAAGAATAGATAAATGGACTAAAAACACATTTATTTAAAATGTACACTTTTATTGCACCAACTTCTCTTTTCATTCATACATGCAAATATCATACCCTTTATTTTATTAAATGATTAATTGATAAATTAATAAACATGTAAGAAACAACTGACATATTACAAAATGCTTGAAGACTGTTGAGCAAAATGATTTTTTTTGTGTGTGTGTGAGTTAATGTAATAAATGAGTTTAAAAAATATATAGACCTACACATGTAACTTGTAATGATTCAAGACTACTTAATAAGGCTATAGATTTGGCAAAATCGAACCAGCATTCTTAAGGTTTATAGAAAAATACTTGTATGGACATTTCATCCTTAATCTCAATCTGATGCTATGCAATGCCCAGAACTCCATGACTACATAATGAAAAACTATAACAAAATCAAGATTAATGATATTTAACATGTGGAAACAAATGAATGATATCTTTAAAGTTGAAATACAAAACACATCATTACAGTACAGTAGACTTATTCCCTGACACAAGAACACATGCAACAACTGTACAATGAACACTTTGTAGCAAACACATCACCAACAGACAGCCTTGGGCCTTCTACATTTCAAACAGTTATTTCAATATATTGACTAATTTCCTTCTACATTGTACGCAAGAACCTTAACCATTTTTACATTTTACAGTTAAGACTTATTTCCACATTAAGTTCAATGTTTTAACACTACAAACACAAAGCAAATAAATTGGGAAATAACTGATTGTTCTTCATTCTCCATAAATAACACAAGCACTAAGAAATTACTAAATAAGAGCTTCTAATCAAGCTGTCATTTACAAATCATGTGGATTGACACAAATAGTTTGAATTGAAGAAAGGCAGTGACTTCACCAGACAGTCACTGTCCCATCACAGTAGTAGGGGGGCCTTGCAAATAGTTGTGTTAGTCAAATATGGCTGTATCATATCTCAGACGTGTCAGCCTCTCTCTCAATTCTTACGAGGTCCAGACTACAGTATTCAATGAGCCGTAGACTCAGTGCCCAGAGGTGTCAACCATGGTGTGAGTAGTCTTGGTGACAAAGAAATCCCTGATGAGTAAGTACATGCGAGAAAAACACTGGTCTAGTCTCAAGGGTCTCTGCTAAGAAACCTGCCACCCTAGAAGAACCCTTATATTGAACTAAAGAGAATTTTCATCAAGTAAACAAAAAAAACAGGTTTGTATTTTGGCTTCACATAGGTTTCGTTTTTCTTTCAACTACAGCCAAACACATTTTTCAAAACAAGAATGAATCCAATCAACGAAGTGAAAGAAACCAACTGTGCTAACAAAACTGTGCAAAGAGAACATGCGCCAAACCAGAGAAGTAGGCGTGGGAAGGGATTCAGAGCTCTACAAACAATCTTTTTTTCATATCCTTGTAAGTAGTAACACTAACAGTTCTGAACGATCCTACACGGTTGCGTTGATCCTCAAGACTGTGGCTGCGACTTTACAGGGGAAAAAAAAAACTATTTTTCTCAGACGGGTTCTTAAGCTGTAACCACTACACTGTTCCTACTGCTAAAGTCAGTGTGTGTTATATGAGTCTTTGTCCAAAGCTTGTGGTGGTGGTTGTCTGTTGAGTACCTCCCCCAGATGAATAGGTCATGCCTTGCTGCCCTCCACTACCTGCCTGCATGTTGTGCACGTGCTGTGGACACAAGGGCAAGACAAAAGAAGATTAGAATTGCTATAAAAAATGTTATCTTTAAACCTCATAGGTATATAAATAATAATGTACTAGACGAGATGGGAATAAAAGAAACAAAAAACGAGAAGAACAAAATCTGTACTTTCGTATTATAAATAATACAAGACATTGAAATCTCCTACACATCAGTCAAAGCTTGTAAAAGAGAATGCAGAATACTTTTCACAACCGAAACCCATTATTTTAGTATGATGAGCGAAATCTTCTATTCTATAAACTGATTTCTCCATATAATGTGAATACAAAACAGTGAACTTCAATTTCATTCTACTACCCTATCTAATAGTTATTTTCTGATGCTCTGATGACATTTGGATGGTCAGCTAAAGGTTTGCATCAATGTTAAAATGAAAATAAATACGAAACTTTGAGTCAACCAACATCAATGTCACAATCCCGCTTCCCTATATTTACCAATAGAGTAAAAAACAAAATTATAAAGGCTAAAGTGTAACATGCAAAACACAGGGTGGAACTGAAACATGAAACGAACTGTGTGAGGGTTCATTCAAAGAAAGATTCTACTTCTAAAGAATGCGGTGTCATTTATAACTGTGTAGGTAGGTTTCAATCAATACTGATGTAAATTAAGTTTTCTTTACTTTGCTTTTAAATTACAACAGTATTGAAGGAAACCCACTACTTAAAGTATTGAAACAGCATGCAGAAAGAAAGTACTGATATCTCTCATTATGTGTTGGTAAAAATTGGAAAAAATGGAAATTGACCCCTAGTTCAAATCCAAGAATGAAGCCTTCAATACAAATGAAAAGTGACACACACAAATGTCAAAGTGTTTTAGAAAGACTTAAAAAGTTGAATTTTGAATAAAAAGAACAATAACAAAACAACAGAAAATATAAATCAACACCAAAGGCATGCAGAAAAAAGAAAAAAAAAGGAACTTTCAATATCACTAAATTTGAAAAGGAAGAAATCCTGATGATCATTCTCGGAAAGGCTATTTATTGAACATCGCTTCATTACTTTAAATGATAAGAAAAACAATGTCCTATACTGCACTGGCATTATTATTGTTGTTTTTTTAGTTTTACTTTTACTTGTATCTGTTAATGCCAGTCTTAGTTAGGAACTTGTCTTGTGTGATTATTTGAGCTGGTTGTGGGGTCCATAGAGAGGATGTTGTGAGTTGTTGGTTGTAGGTCTGCCTACTTCACTGGCATGATCTTCAGACACAACTGACTTTTTTAAAAACATCTAGCATTGCTGCTTGATTTCTAAACAGCCTCCGCTAGTCAAAAACATATATCTTTAAAAAGGCTAATTGTTATGGTATGATCTTGAGACACAACTGCCTTTTTAAAAATATCTAGCATTGCTGCTTGACTACCAATATAATATCTTTAAAAAGGCTAATGGTTACTGTAGAAACATGATAAATAACCAGTAACATTTCAAACATGTAATAATGAATAATGCAACTTGTAACAGAACATAGAGACTGATACCATCACTACCATTGGCTCATACATGGAGTGAGCAAAGTAGCTGTATTGTTCACCACAATGGTGATAGTGCTGTGGGTACCCCACATAATACTGAAATAAAAGGAGCATGTTATGGTACCATGTCTGTCATATTCATGGGGGACCTTTCACTCGCACATCTAACAACAACAACATTTGAGAAGTTGGCTATAATAAGCCAAACAGGTATTCGCGTGCAAACCAGCAACATTGATAATTTGAGTTGAGTTTGTTGACACAGCTGGGACCTGCCCAGTAATCCCCATTATTAGGACGGTGAACTTAGTTAACATGTGAGAAAACAACAGATTATAAAAACAACGCCCCCCCCCACCCCCTTTTGTATTTTCTTGTGGTAAATGGTGCAATAGGGTTGCTCGCGAAAGGTCCCCAATGGTGAAATAAAATCCCAAGACAGTGAGTATAATTGCTATAATGAAGAAAGTAAGAACAAAATTACATGAATGTCTGACAAAGAAAGTGATTTTAATTTAAATTTGATTCATGTAGGCCTATATCATTACTAGGCTTCATTTTTCTCTACACACTTCAACCTTTCAATTGATTAAGAAAATGTCAAAGACGGAATATTTTTGCATCTCAAAGACATTGCTCACACGCCAAAGCATGAGGTTCAATGAAGTTTTGTAGAATTTTGATTCACTTTTGTCCCTCTAGAATATGGCCATGTTTTGTTGTTTACTCTGAGTGTGAAGTTTGATAAAATCAGAATGATACACACCAAGAAAACAGAGAAATTAAAGGACAGAAAAAAAATAATGCACAGGGGTAAAAAAAACACAAATATATAAACAAAAAAAGGAGGGAGGGAACAGTCTGACTAAGGGTCATAAGGGTGCCATGATGGAAAGTTAAAAAAAAGGTTAGATGTTGAAACAAAGACAGAGACAAAAACAATGCGCTCGGCAAGGAGAGAAAAGAAGACTGAAAGGCATGAACTCAAAGACGGAAGGTTTGAAGAGTGAAGGACTAAATAATAACTAGAGGGTAGGCATGAACTCAAGACGGAAGGCCACATTGGTGTTGTAGGAAGCAAGCAACGAGCATGCCACTGACTGCCCACACAACAAACACCATGGTGCCCTCCGACCTGGAAGTCTCCGGCAGAGACCAGCGAGCTGCCCGCTCCACTTGCCCCGCTTGTGTTGCCCAGCCGGGCCCGCTTGGACGGAGGCTGGTTGTGATCCGAACCCTGGTTCCCTGCATTGCCCGCTCCACCGCCGCCTCCTCCACCAGCAGCCTGAGTGGGGAAAGATAATAATTATAATGACTGGTTATTTATACCACGCACTTACCCCACACAGTGGGCTCAAGGCGTACCACAACTTTAAAGCACAATACATCATACATGTACTAGTATAAGTTTGAGTTGTACACACATACCTGGTGACACAATTCAGTTATATGAGAGGTGAGACTTGCGCTTTGACATCAGCTGTCACCGATAGTCAGTAATATTGGAAATCATCATAAGAGCTGGTTTAAAAGTGAAACGCTAACGCCAAAAACAGGTTCTAAGGCGAACTCAAGAAGGTTCTTAGAGTGACATTTTATAGTAAAAATTCAGTTTCGCCCAAAATGTAGGTTCTTAGGTGGAGACCACTGTAATCTCATTGTGTACGAAGTAAGTTAATAACATTGATTTCAAAGTAATTTCATTGGTAAACTCAAACATGAATCAAATATTAAAGATAACTCTTATGAGAGCGGGTTTAAAAAGCATCAACTTACTGTGTTTGAAAGACGAAGGCATGAGTTTTTGTCATTTTTCTGTGGAAGACAAAAAACAAAATTACTACATTTTCAAACAGAGACTAAACAAATATTAGCAAAAAAGTGAAATCTACACAAATAGATTTTTTTTAAAAGTCGGAAGTAAAGAACAGAAAAGAAATGTATTAAGCTGGTAATAGGATGAATAGTGAAACGAAACATTCATGTAATACATGCAGAGACAAGTACTACAATTAATTCCATAGACATTGTACTCCAAGGTATCAAATAACGCCACCCCCCACCCCCGGTTTGTTTTTTACTTGTAAATTTTTCGCACCACCCTGTTCCTTATTCCACCCCACCCCCCTCCCCCCCCCCCCCCGCTTATTTATTTTATACATTTGATAGACTGACTTCTTTTTTTAGTACGTTTTGACTCCGAAAAGTATGCTTTTCCGTATTAATACAGTCTAAATTGCAAACCGCAGCAAGTACAAAGCCAGCACGTAGCGTAGAGTAGATCCTTTACTTAATCGAACAGCAATGTACACCCCCCCCCTCATTTATTCACTCCAGAGACATTATACACATTTTCCCGTAATCTGTATGCACACCTTATCAGACTTGTCTTCGTTGTCCTCATCAGAGATAAATTCTCTCTTGGGGTAAGGGATAGGCATGCCCTCAAACACACTGAAAACAAAGGAAATAATTCACAAAACCAAATAGTATTCATACATAATGAAAATAACATTAACAAAACTCTAGGCAAAAATTTAAATTTTTGAGTAATGGTTATAAAATTGTTGTATGTAGAAAGGTGTGGCGACTGATTAAATCTCTATTCCCAATCCGCCAAGGGTTTTTCAGCCCCTGATCTCCTTAATTTATAGATAGGTTCAAACTTGTTTGATGTACGACAAAATCTTGTGTGCATGTTGCACAACATGTTACAAATCACTTGGCCCTTGGATATCCATGAAAAGTAGTCCTATTATAGTCGCTGCCATTATGCCCAAATGTTGTGGTCAACTTTGTGAACTCTTTCACACAAGTTCAAGCACCAGGGCTACAAAGAACGAAGCGACATACACCTGGTTCAGTCCTAAATCATGGCTGTAACCATAAATGTCTCAATGTTGCACTGATATTGGCAGTATCAACTCAAAGACTGCATTGCACACATAGCAGGTATCTGGTCCGGAGGGGTCTTGTGACTGCATTGCACAATGCATGAACAAGGGGCCATTTTGAAGCCCCTCCAGTCCCAGGTTGCATAGCTAGGCTGCCATGGCGCTGTAGGTCTACTAGACCACTTGAAGAGTGAACAACTCATAAATTGTGCCTGATCGCAGCAATAACAACATAGTCGCTGCCCGTGCAAAATTCAGAATTGAATCCTGTCATCATAGGTGTTTCAGGAAACAAAAGAATAAATAGCAAATAGGCACGATCTGTGGCAATTGTGTGTTGGATTCGGGGATACGCACAGAACTCATAGCACAAAGGCAAATTTCCCTGAGAAGAGATAAATATTGTTGTTGCGATCAGACACAAGTTATGAGTTATTCACTCTTCAAGTGTCAGTCTCTGCAACCTGGGACTGGAGGTTCTTCAAATTGGCCCATTGTTCATGCAACTGTGCAATTCACTCACAAGACCCCTCCGGGCCAAAGAGATAAATAGAAAGTATAACAAATACAATACATACTCTGCACAAGGTGTTGGTTCGTCTGTGAAGTAAGCATCCTTCATGGCTTGCTCTGAAGAGATTCGTTTTGTTGGATCCATGGTGAGTAGTTTTTGCAGCTTTGGAAGAAGTAAAAAATGAGAAAATTATGGAAGAATGAAGAGTTTTTACCTTTCAAAGAGAGTGATGACTCCTGGTTTATGAATGTGCAATAAAAAAAACTACAAAAGAAGTCACTAGCTATCGTCAGTAAAAAGATGCCAATATATTGGATAGTCTAAACGTCCAGTCTCTGAATACATAATATTGCTCTATAAAAAAGAAACAGAACCAACAAAATCACGAAGAAAAATAAAATATCTAGAGACTCAGTTTTATGTAAAGTACATTCTGAGAACAATAAGTCAGTCCTTGTGAAAGTAAAAGTCCTTGACATCAATACACAGTAAAGCACATACATACTAAATATCAAAACTCAGTTTCTTTAACTTACCAGATGGAATGCTTTACTGTCGGCTTTGACCTTGTGTTTTTCCATGTACTTCATCAGGTTACAGTTAACATAGCTGTAAAGAAACAAAACATTATAATGCACTATCTACATAAACAGAGACTGGGATGGAATATGAGGAAGACAGGGTATTTTACTATTATTATCTTCATTCCACACTGAATCAGATTTTAGCTTGAGGAACATGGCTTAAATGAAACACAACACATCTACATATAGATGAAATAGAAGACTGAGATGTAGCATGCAGAAAGTGAGATATTTCATGTGACATTTGATCAGGTTATTGGTAAAATAGTTAAAATGAAACAATAAAGGAATTCAAAGACAGAAATGTACCTACAATAGATTCCTATGATAGCAAACCTACAGTACAAGACTTTTACAATAACACTATTATTTTGATTATTACTCAATTCCATGAAAAACTCAAATGCATTGATTTCTATAACAATTATAATTCTCTCTTAACAAATATTCAACATAGTACATAGTCAGCATTGAAATATTAGGTAAGCATGGAGGAAGAAAACAGAGATACAAAAAAGGGTGACCTTTTACACCTATTTGTGTGCCCATGTGCTGTGGTCAACTTTGTGAATTCTGTGACATACACCTGGTTCAGTCCTAAATCATGTCTGTAACCATAAGTGTCCCAAACGTTAGATAAGATAAGATACACTTTATTGATCCAATAGGAAGTACCAACTCAATGACTGCATTGCACATAGCAGTCATCTGGTCCGGAGGGGTCTTGTGACTGCCTTGCACAATTGCATGAACAAGGGGTCAATTTGAAGGCCCTCCAGTCCCAGGTTGCAGAGCCAGACTGCCATGGCTCTGTAGGTCTATTAGTAGACCACTTGAAGAGGGAATAACTCATAACTTGTGCCTGATCGCAACAACAACATATTGTACCTTGCTCGTTTGAAGTCTTTAGACAACTGGTTGTACTCTGGCATTTTGCGAAGGTCCTCCCAGTCCTTGTCTGTAAAGAGAATGATAAAACATGGAATTCCATATCACACCAATGTAGTGATACACAAAATTCTCATAGTATAAATTGAATCAATAATAATAATTGATGAGTGCTTCTTTTCATTTGTCTTTTCAGTATTGTAATAGTAATGGTTATTTTTCATGCCTTAAAAAAAAATTAACTTCACAATCAACAAACACACACACTATATGGAAATTGCTGAGCACATAGGCTGGTAACAATCATTCAAACACATTTATGCCAAAGTCGAAAAAAAATAACATGTTGTGTAGGAATCAGGCTGAAAATCTATTTATAATCTTTGATGAGATATGGATATGAATAATAATGTAATACTTCCAGTCATTCGAAATTCAAAACAATTTTGTTGACTCAAGGAAATGAGTTGAATTGACATATAAAAACTTTAAGAGTCTTTGCCCGTTGGCGTCTGGCTTGCACAACCAACCTTGTGGAAAACCCATCACATTGAAAATCCTGTCCAGCTGATCTTGATGATATGGATTGCTAGTCTTGATGTCTTCTTGGCGACAATGGAAAATTGGCTCAGACGTCAGCAGTTCGGCAAATATACAGCCAATGGCCCATATATCTGAGATAGGACAAAGTAAGGAAAACTGCATAAGAGACACTGTCTAAGGAGGTCGTCAAATCTATATAAATAAGAGGCAAACTTTTGAACGTAAAGCCAGATCTTCTCCGTTAATACTGCATCAAAATGGATGCGGTTTTCACCAAAGTTCTTCATTCGGTCTCCTTT
>JAUELK010002575.1:219-14434 GCA_031471215.1 Gastropteron pacificum | reverse complement strand
AACCATTACTTTTCCGCTCTCATTCTATCAGGTTTTAGACGGACAGCTGCATATCGCGGCAATATTGTCAATAGGCCCACCCGGTACATGTACCCTTCACGATGGCTTATTAAGTGTTTAAATCTAGATAGATCTTGAACGTAACAGGTTGCGAATCCCAGCCGAATTCGTTGGGTTAAATTGAAAGTCTGAACTGATGAATGACACATTTTCTTTGAAAGTAAAGAAAAGTTGTTATGAGTTGAAGATCTAAGCATTAAACAATATACACTTTCCTATGCTGGGGCTATGTTCACTATCTTTCTACCAAGCGAACGCTGAAAAAGACGAAAATATGACAGTCCCATTGGTTGTAACGATATTGTCAACTGGCGCAAAAAAGACGAAAAAAACAGAAAAGATTTAAAAAAAACAAAATACGCCAGATAACGTGGGGAAAACCCCGATAGAGCACCGGGGCTCTGTTCAGGCCAACTCTTCACCCCAAGTAAAAGAAATGTGTTAAGTTATTTTCATTCAGTTGATGTATGTGATTAACATTAACAGGGCTTATAAAGCAATCGAGTAACATTGACCAGGGCCTTCTTTTGAAGGGCACGCAAAACCAGGTGAGATTTGTTTTAAATGTAGAAGTTGGTGATGCTGCCAACTAATTGCCTTTTGCTGTTTTCCTGATTGTGCCAGTTTTACATTATGGACGTACGCAACACATGTAAAAAAAAAAATTTAAATCAGAAAAAGACAAAGTGTAAAGGTGGTAATGGTTTTTGTTGTTGTTGCTGTTCCTCCTTTTTCTTTTAAATAAAGAATTTCATAGATTGACTGAACATTTTTGTTGAATGTTTTCCCCAGAGTCACCATGGAAGATCCTACTACACAACTAACTCTAACAGAGCCTGAGGACTTTGCCAAACTGGTTCAATTTGAAGACACATTCCGAGATCCTTCTAACCCACAAAGTCTGAGAAACAAAGTCCCACAAGCAGTGAAGAGTTACTTCTCATCATGTCATATCAAGAGCAAGGTGTTCCAGTATTTCCCCATCATCCACACTGTGCAGGGCTACAACATCAAAGATGACCTTCCAAACGACGCCATTGCAGGGCTGACCTCTGGGGTCATGATGATTCCACAAGGCATGGCGTTTGCCGCTCTGTCCACACTGCCGCCCATTGTTGGCTTGTACATCTCTTTCTTTGCCTCAGTGACCTATGTGTTCCTGGGCACAGGGAGACAACTCTCCTGGGGCTGTATTGCCATCCTCAGCCTGATGATTGCCACCATTCTGGACAAGTTTGACAGTTCTGTCGCCCAGTCAACCACTCTGGTATGCTCCAATGACACGTATGAGACTGTGTCTCAGCTCATCTCAAACATTTCGTCTACACAGGATTCCATCACTGCATCTTCTAGCGCCATAGATGAACTATTTTATTCTGTAAACCAAACCACATTGAAAGATGTTGTTGCGGACGGAGTATCAAGCTTGTCCGATCCCGTTGTGATGAAGAGGATGGAGGTAGCCAGTGGTGTTTCTATACTTGCTGGATTGATCCTTATTTTGGCGTCTCGACTAGGATTGTCTAAAATTACTAGCCTCATGTCTGACTCCTTGATCACTGGATTTGCAGTGGGTATATCTTTCCATGTGGTCACCAGCCAGCTGAAGAGTCTGCTAGGCCTGTCTATTCCAAGGTACAAAGGCATTGGGAAAATTATTAGAACATGGATTGAAATTTTGATCAAGTTACCAGAAACAAATGTTGCTAGTTTGATCATTTCTGTCATCTGCATGCTCACAATATACATAGTGAAAAAGTTTATTAATGAAAGGTACAAGAAGAAAATGAGAATACCTATTCCCATTGAGCTGTTTGTTGTTATCGCTGCAACTTTAGCATCTGCTTATGCTCATTTCAACGAGGAGTTTGATGTGAAGATTGTTGAGGATGTTCCTATTGGCATCCCCGCTCCAAAGATCCCGGACTTTTCCTTGTGCACAGACTACATAGGAGATGCTGTGGTCATCATCGTAGTGTCCTATGCTCAGTCCCTGGCTATGGCCAAGACAATGGGACTGAAGCACAACTACGCCATCGACTCTAACCAAGAGATGTTGTCCAATGGCCTGTGTACTGTGGTCTGTGGCATCTTCTCTGGATACATCACCGGAGCCTCCGTTTCCAGGAGTGTGGTACAGGACGGAGCCGGGGGACGTACACAGATTGCCTCAGTCTTTGCCGCTCTGCTGGTCCTGCTGGTCATCATGTTGATAGGCCCTTACTTCTACGACCTGCCAATGTGCGTGCTGTCCTCTATCATCGTGGTCAACCTGCGGACTATGTTTCTCAAACTTTTGATCATCCCTAGTGAGTGGCGGAAGTCCAAGTATGACTGCTCCGTCTGGGTGTTCACATGTGTGGCTACAGTAATTTTGAATGCTGACATTGGTCTGCTTGCTGGTGTGGTGTTTTCCTTGTTCTTGGTGGTGCTCCGTTCCATCAGGCATACTGTTACCGAGGTGGGACAGATCCAGACCAATGCTTTTTCATTGCAACTACGCTCTGTTTCTCATTACTCTGCTGCTAGAAAATTGAACAATATAAAAATCCTACAAATGAAAACCCCCATTTTCTTTATCAATGCAGATGTTGTCAAAGTAGAAGTGTTTGAAAAGACAGGTGTGAATCCCATTGTACTGAAGAGAAAGAAAGCAGCCAAGAGTATAGAAAACACTGACAAAGAAATCAAAGGTTTAGCAAATGGAGATCAGACAGAAGAAGACTCAAATGCTGTAAAGGTTATTGTGTTGGATGTCTCTGAAGTGTCTTTCATTGACCTGATGGGAGTCAACGCCTTACAGTTCCTCATCAACGAGTTTGAGTCCGTGGACATTGAGATGGTGATCACCAGTGTGCCTGAGAGAGTCATCCCGATGCTCAAGTCCACAGGCTTCTGGGACAGGCATGGCGAGAGGCTGTTCACGTCTGTGGAGGCCGCTCTGGCCTCACTTGTCACAGCCACAATGGATACGCACAACCAAAACTTGTCCAACTACCAGGAGTCAGAAGTCAGTTCATGATTCCTACCTTACCAGACCAACGAACCATTTGTAGTAGCCTACCCATTGGTGGCTACATAGATATGCAGTTTAGTGTTGACTGTTACTATTCTTAATCTTACTGGACACTGTTCTTTCTCAGGTAATCAAATGCAAAGACAGTAATAAAGCAATCACTTTGAAGTTTCTATTAACAGCCTCTCTGTACAGATTATACCGTATCATTTTAAAATATTGTTCCTTATTTTCAATCTTGCTTTTAAGTTTTCTTGGCACTTTTTATAAACTTTATATTGAAGTTGAAGACTTTAAATTCTAGCTCACCAGAGTGCCAAACTACAGACAAAGAAATCCAGATCATGATCAAACTGTAATGTATTCGTCCGTCACCATTGTATTGACTTTGTGGTACAGTCTAAGTACTTTACTTCAATATCTCTACTTAAACAAAAATATAACATGTGGTAAAACAGGAACAATTAGATAATGATCAACCTTCATTGGTTTGGGTTCTGAACTGGTGACTGTGACTCGACTAACGAGAATTTGTCAAACTCGCCCTTTTATTCTGTACACAGATTCAGTATTGACATTACTATCATAGTCGAATACAGCAGAAAACAGTTAACTTTAGTGACGAATACACCATGAATCCATTTTGAATTCTGAAATGTTGAAGTGTCATTTGGGGAATATGATAAACTTTGTTTGTGTTTGAGTAGATCTACAAGTAACTGTCTGGGTGAAGAAATTAACAAGCGTTTTTAGCGTTGTATTATTTCCATATAAAATGAGTTGTTTTTTGCATCTCTGCATAATGGAAAAGAGTCAAGTATGTTTTAATTTAGAGAATTGCATCATGGCATACTATTACACAACGTTCCATGCAAAGACCCTTCATTTATATACACATTTTAGAAATATTGACTAAAAAATATGTCAACTATTGTTCACTGTTACCTATTTGAATTTGTTCATGTTCATGGACATACTTTGTTATTACTATGGAAAAGTTGTTGCAGAAAGAGTTATAGTATAATTTTTAATTTTCAACTTGTGTTCTTAGTAGTGTTTTTTGTTATCTTCTTGTTAAATTTTATTTCAATTTGTAGTCCACAATATCCAATGTTTTAAATACATATTTATATGTATGAGTGTGTGAGTTGACATGGTTTTGCCTACTTATTGATGCTTCATCTTCACTAGAGGCACAATATTGTTTGTTTAAATTAATGAATTGACAATTACAAAAACTTACATGCATTCAATTTATATGAATCAAACACTGCCTTCTATAGAGTGTATAAATGCCTATTTATTGAAAATGTGATTCTAGTTTGTGGTTTATTGTATTTTCATATCTTGATAAATTGAATGATCTAGTGCACAAATTACATGTACATACACAGTTTTACTCTAACTCAACTCTATGAACAGAAACAGACATGATTAGAAAGATGTCTCTACAAAATGGATTTTCAAGTAGAAAATAGTTTTATCCTCTCGCTTTTTAAGATGACCAAATGCTGCGTATTGATTGTTTCTTTTGTGCTTTTCATGAATAGTATTTTCCAATTACAACGTATAGTCAGACTCTTACCAAGATCACTGTTCTTTTCTGCTGTCCCATGAGAAAAGGACGTACATGGTTAATTTCAAAATACAATTGTTACTGAAAACAAAAGTTTTTTTAGGATGTACCCCAAAGCAAAACCATCTGAGCTTTAAAAAACAACAGAAGAAAGCTTACAGATTAATGCAAAAGAAGAAGGTAATTTGTAGTGAAGAAATAGAAACTGATGTAAACACATTACAAATTTTGTTTTGTTTTCTTTCTTTGTATTTTGTATACTGTTTTCATCTCCTTTCAGGGAAATCAGCCGTAGTGTTATGAGCTCCGCTTGTCACTGAAGTTTGCAGGACGCGGTTTAAATCTTTTTTTCTCTCCAATCATATGGCTTACTTACAATACTTACTACGTGCGAACACAAATTGTCCATATCTCAGCTGTTTATTGGATTTCTATAGAGGAAAATAAACAGAACCCAAGTACATACATGTAGTTGAGTGGCAATGTGAACTGGAATCCAGGTCAGATGGGGCTTATGCTTTTACGGGTTTAGAGGGATGGTGTTGGGTTTGTTGGCCTGGTGATTTTACAGTTTCACTTAATTCACTTCACTTAGTAGGCTTACATATATTTGTACTTACTACAGTCACTTTTCAACTACGCTCACACTGCTGGGTGTTGAGGGGGACCACACAGTTGTCTTTCAGTTGAGGCAAAATGAGGGATGTCTTTTGGGTTCCCAGTGTTTCTGTCTCTACATACTCAGTATTGTCTTGTAAAGATTTCATTACTTCTCAACTCCTTTAGTAGTTTTTCCTCACAGTCTCACAGTCATGTAGAGATTTGTTGTCGATAATTATCATTTCATATCTTAATTGTTGCATGAATTTTCATTACTTAAATTTTACTGTACATTTTTGTCACTGATTTTGTTGATGGTTTGTTAAACTTTCTAAATGATCAATTGTGATCCTAAACTTACTTAACCAGAATGTATTCATCATTCACAAGGCTTAAAAATGGAATGTTCTCTATATGCTTTTTTTTTCTCAAAAAGTTACCTGCAATGTCAAATTGGCCTAATCTACAATTTACTTTGTTTTGTTTTTTCTGTGCTATCTAGGGCCCTTTTAAGTCCATTGTAGAATTTCTAGCTTGTAGTTTGTAGAGACTGTACATTCCTCTGAAATACTTTAAATATTTTAATCAGAACTGGAATGATACGTACTCTAATTCAATTTCTTTGTTTCTACTACATGTAAATGTATTGCATTAGCAGCACATAATGACTACCTTGTTTCTTGCTCGAACCAAAGATGATATAGCGATGTCTTAGCGTTATGAATTGTTTATTGGAATCTTTCTCAGCCTTGTGCATGCCACATCATATCTTACACTGAGGTTGATAATTTACATAAAGTCATCAGGCACTTTTACTTGTGACAAAACCTTAGGGACAGGTCTCGGCCTGCATAGGTGATGAGCTTAAAACTTAAAAGGATTATTGTCATTCACTTCATAAATCCATATTTGCAGTCTTTGTCAATAAGCATTATGTTAATGTTTACGGTTAACAAACACCAATGTTCAGCATTCTTAAGGGTATACCTGGTAACATTTGAAATGAAAGGTACTTGATATTTTCAAAACCTTCCCATTTATCAATATGAAAAGGATAATAAATGTCTCTATAACTTTCATGTTCATTCACCCTCAAATGTAGGTGCTTTGCTCAAAGTATTGATATTGATACCATTTTCTATGTTCTGTGTTGTATGTTAGGGGATGGGGAGATTGATGTTGTTTTTACAAGTCCCTTTATGCTATGTGAAAATTGTATCTATTCAGAACACTCTCTTTAACTTCACTTTGAAAGAACAGGTTGGAGAAAATAAACAACATTAATAACTCTTTACCTTGGCTCAGTCTTATTTATTGGACAAATTGTTTAGGCTTATAGTTTATAGTCGCGCAGACCAAAAGCCATGAGCCGCGCCGTGTAAATATTGGCTTGCATACAGCTTGGTCCGAGCCATGATAAATGCTGGGGATTTATCGCCACTCGAAACGAGCCTCGCTGTGACCTTGATGTTCCCGCCGAATGCCCATCCCACAACATCCCGTTTCTCGCCTACACACTGCACAACTCGACTCCACAGCATGATAACAATACAAGTGATGGATGGGACAAGAACTGTAGAATTCATTTCACTTTTACAAGGGTATCCAACATTGTGGAGGAAACAAAACAAACATTTCATGAATCTGGATGTGAGGAGAAGATATTTACAAGAGATTGCCGCAAAGATATAAAAATACATTATTATTGTTATTTTTTAATATTCCAGCTGCTACCATTTCTCCGTGTGCACACTGCACATCGAAGCTCCGTGGCTCAAGCCTGCTCATAGCTAGCTCCAAGGCTCGGCTAGGTGCGCGGCTTTTGGTCTGCGCAAGCCCTAAGACTAATAATGCAAGTACAATGTAGGCCTACTGTTATTGTCACACATCTAATCAGCACTTCCAAAACGAACAACAGACTATTATGATTTGCTATGTGGTTCAGTTTGAAGGAAAGGATACAGTAGGATTCTATCTTTCTTGAGGTTTATCGTTAGGTCTTTCAAAGAAAATATTTAGATTTAGAGGCAGCCAGTTTCCGAATCTTACTACATGTATATGATATAATCTTTTAGTTTTCTTTTTTAGTGTGATATTGTTACAAAAGAGAATTCCCACTCACCAAAAGCTGCCACTCGGTTCATGATAGGTACCTCAATGGCATGTTTACACCTGATGTGTGTGAATATAGGATGAACAGGACACTTTTTATGAAAACCAGTCTAAACTTTGCCAAATGCACAAAGAACACAGTACCGGTAGTCTATTATTCAAAAGAACTTAACAAACATCACCAAAGAAAAAATCAATGCTCATGTTTTATTATGATTGAGATTCATTGCTTTTTACAACACATCTTAGTAGAAAATGTTAGGAATTACAGAAATGTTAAAAAGATGTTAATGCTGGACTTGTGATAAATGCTTTAAGCTTAAAGTATCTGTAACAGTAGAACAGGATAGATGTAATGTGTGATAATATCATACAACTGGCATGCCAGTATCATGCAGTCTTGTATCCAAATAACCAAGCATTGAATGAGCCACATCCATCTTTATGGTAACATGATGATCAGCAGTTAAAGAGATGACAAGGGTAATGCTAAGGCAAGTGTACTCGGACGTCAGTGTAGCAAATATCATAAAACGTCATGTCCATAAGACTCACAGTATACAATAAAAGTGCTGAAATGTATACAGAACAATATTACACTAGAGTATTTATACAACAGATGTTCAATTCATTGATTAATAATAAATCTACTATCATACTCAAAACGATCTTCCTTGTATTTTTAAAATCAATCTGGAGTATGGTTGTTTACAACTACATGTACATATAAAGAGATATTACTGCTGAGATGTTGTCCACCTAATGAATCTATGTACATGCACTCCCACAGAATTCTTCAAGTGAAACGAACACCAAAATAAGAAAGTCAAGTAGTTTACCTTACGCTGTTGGCCAAATCAAAGTCTCTAGGATTCAAATTATGTATTTAAACCGGACTCAATGCTGTGTATACGTTTGTCACAATCAAAAGGATTTCTATACTGTAGATAAATACATGTAGTATTATTGCTGTCAGCTTTCATAAATTCAAAGCAGGATTAGTAGATTCAATAGATATATTATATACGTGTATACAGTTGTCAAATGGGTAGGAAAGAAGAGTAAAATCAATCTAGATATTTAAGTACTTGAATATTATTCTTGGAAGACAAACACTGTTTTGGTGAAAGGTTTATAGTTTATAAATAAATGTAGGAATAATTTTAAATGGACAAATATTTAAGAAGTCAAGATACTCTTTATTGTTCTTCCAATGTAAACATTTTCAATACTTGGAAGATTACTGTTTGATCTCTGATAGTTAAGTGCTTCCTTTTACAAAGATTAAGTTTTGAACAACCAAATAAAAAGAAAAACAGTGATTGGGTGTACCAGCATAAATTCATCAGTCACTCTGAATAAGCTAAAATCTTATTTTATTAATTTAAAATCTAATGTTTAAATAAGAACAGCATGTAGTTACTAAGTACATGTAGTAAGTAGCCTGAGGTGTCCTCTTTTGTCAGATCGAGAACCCAGAATTGTTTGTTATCAAGAAGTGAATGTGTACTAAGAAGCCAATTTCAGAACGCTCTAAATATGATTCGGGTTCCAGGATCCCCAAAATGTCTGGGTTCCAGGATCCCCAAAATGTCTGGATTCCAAGAAACTTAAGAAGCCCGAAATGTCTCGAGGTTTAGGCGACCCAGAAAGTCTGAGGACCAAGAAGCCCACGAGGTCTGGGTTCTGAGGAAGCTCACAATTTTTGGATTTCAGAAGCCGACAATGTATGCGTCTATGGACGCCTAAAACATCTCGGTGTCTACAGGGTCTTATAACATAACAGGAGTTCAGTAGAGCAAGAAAGCCAAGGCCACAGCGGTAGCCAAGCCAGCCAGTACAATCACATAGAGAGCCAACAATGTGGAGTTCAGAGCAAAGCCTTCTCCACTGGTGCCTGATACATCAAATGATGTGTCTGGAACAGACATGATAAAAACAATGGTAAGATTTCTATTGATAATGATAATTACATGTATATTATTACTAATACTGTAGCCCATTTCCCAGCATATATGGACCTTATTGAGACTTGACATTTCTCACAAAACATATCCATTATGTCCTCCATGAATTTGGGGCTATTCACTCTTCTCCTTAATTGAGAATGTTTTTCCAAATCTGATACACTAAAAGTTACTCCTCTGGACTACATGTTGGACATGACATTAATAGGAACAATTCAAAACAATCAAGAGCATTAATTCATATAACACTTCATCCCACCATAGCAATTGTACTCTAAGTGGGCTTTACAATAACAGATCATCAAAACTACAATAATACAGTACACAGATAACATTTGATCTACTATAAAATGAATAAATAAACTAGAAACTGTAAAGTCGTGATATATCTTGTAAGAGAAAAGAGAGTATCATCTGCTTACCCTTGTGTTTCCATGCGAAGACTTCGAAGGCCAGATGACACAAGAGCTGCACTGCCACCCACACACCGAGTGTGATGAAGCCAAATTCTCTCATGTCTGGGGTGATGTACTCAATGTCAAATGCATAGAACATCGTCACGGCTGGAGAAGACATTTTGAACATTTGAATTCATCAAAGATTAACATTCATTTATTTGTGAATTTATTTAACATAATCATCTTCTCTAAAAAGAAATACAAAAGTAAGCTCAAGATGTTACTACATGTAGGCCTATACTATATCAATACAAACTTAAAATTTGAATGTGAAAAGACTGTATCAAACATGATAGTGATACAAATACAACATGTACAACAGTGAAAAAAAAAGTCACAGCTCTGTTCTGTCATTCTGGCTCAATGTGTTTGCAAAAATGTTCACTATTATTAGTTTATCTTATACCCTGATTACCCTGAGTTTTTGAAATGCGGAACAGCGTGTCAGTTGAAGTCTAAGAGTGTCTAATCTTTTGGTATCTCCGTGTTTTTCTAATGTCTTTTGTTATGCTAGGTCTAGATAGAAGGAAAGTACATGTATAAGTCAATTCTAAACGGTCCCCTTTCTTAAAACCTACCAGCTAAGATGTGTGTGGCGTGACCTAGGAAACGATGTAGCCAGTTGAAGATAGGTCTGATGTTGCTGTTGGGTCCTGGGCGGAGCATGCCAGCCAAAAGCTGTAGACCCACACCTGCAGTCACACCCAACCCCAGATAAGCATGAGGCGTAGCTTTCTGGGAATCAAACAAAAGTGGTTACAGACCAGTGTGTAATGACAACAGTCATCAAATTGTGTCACACTGAGCTGTACAGTACATTGAGCAAGCCGTTAGAGACAAAGACGCTCTACACTGAGTACTGTTCAAATTTAATAGGGTTCATTTGACATTTGTACATTTTACAGATATGTGTCAAGTGTACAATCTAAGACTACATAATCTATATTATATGGAACAACGTGTATGCATGCATTGAATCACAGTCAACGTGAAAACACTCGTAGTATCCAATATGTATGATCCTGTTCAAAGGTAGACAAACCCACCCAGAGTGCCTTTCTCAATATTTAGTAAGTCAAAACTAAACTTACCTCCCTTATCTCACTCTCCCAGTCAAAGTGGGCAAAGATGAGGAATAGCCCAATGGCTGTGAGAGTACCAACAAGAATGGCCAGACCCCTGTGAACCTGTGAGGACAACAAACAACTGTAGATTTCTACACAAATCATGATGAACAACTCAGTCACACTGCCACCTTTCATCACACAGTTTTGAGGCAAAAATCACAGTCAACAGTTGCTGGACCAGAGTGGAGCCATTATCTAAGAAAAGAATAAACATAAACAAAACAACAAAAGTTGAGTTAAAATATACTAAGTAAGCAAAAGAATAGAACACATTATATTCAAATTCACAAAACCTGTAGTGAGCACTAGCACAAAACAATTGTTCTTCGATTTGTTAGACTCTACACAGGAAAAGTATGGACAGAAAGGCAAAGAGTCATTTTGCACACTGGCAAAGGGAAAGTCATGAGATTGCAGTAGTTGCCCTAACCTGGAACCAGACTTTAGTGCCACACGGTCGTTTCTCCCCGAGCCAATTTCTGTAGTGTCTGGCGATCACTGTGACAATTCCACTGATGAACACCCATGCAATCACCATGACAGCCACTGCAAACAAAACACAGTAAGGGAAAATATTGAAATGTTTGTTAGGACTTCTTCAATGACTGATGTATTGTATTCAATTTTCTTCCTCGTTCTTTCTCTTCTTAAGAAGAGTGAAGGGTTCTTGTTGTTGTTGTTGCAATCAGGCACAAGTTGTGAGTTATTCACTCTTCAAGTGGTCTAATAGACATACAGAGCCATGGCAGTCTATCTCTGCAACCTGAGACTGAAGGGCCTTAAAATTGGCCCCTTGTTCATGCAGTCACAAGACCCCTCTGGACCCGATCACTGCTATGCGTGCAATGCAGTCATTGAGTTGGTACTGCCTATATTAATGCAACGTTTGGGACATTTATGGTTTACAGCCATGATTTAGGACTGAACCAGTTGAATGTCACATCTTTTTCTGTAGTCCTGGTGCTTGAACTTATGTGAAAGAATTCACAAAGTTGACCCTAGCATGTCGACAAGAGAGAAGAGAACTCTGTGTTGATACTGGGTGACATCATTTGTTTAATTTTTTGTCTTTATTATTCTAATAGTAATTTAATAGTAATAGGGAGCTGTGAATGCCTGCTCTCTGTACTTGGCAAGGAAAGAGAGAGTAAAAATGTTTTCAATAATGCTGATCAACAACATTAAAATAGTATGCATCTGTAAAAGCTCATATATCAAACAAAATCAATGAGCTTGTACCAGTATTAAAAAAAACAACAACAGCAATCAACTACCCGTATGTATTACTTATCATTATCTTACACAAGAAAATTGTCTTACAAAAGTTTGTAGTATAAATGGTCAATACCAATAATTTTCTTTTGTTTTTGTTTTGTTTTCTAGAATAAAAATGTTGGTGATGCCGATGTTGACTGGGACAATGAGATGATCTGCCAAAGACTTTAAGAGATTCTGCTTCTCTCTCAGTGTGTAGAAAACACATGAAAGCTCATCTTTTTAAGAAAGCGTTTCAGTGATATTATTGGTCATAGTACTAGCATAGAATTTTTACCTTGTATAACTTCATGTCATGACCAGATGTGATTCCCATTAAAATATGATGTGATCTATGTTTCACATTTTTATATATAATATATACTATGTGTGCGAGTGTGTTTGCGTGTGTGTCAGTGTGCATGTGTGTGTGTTTGTGTGTGTGTGTGTGTGATGTGTGTGTGTGTGTGTGTGTGTTTCAGTGTGAGTGTGTATTTTATTAGCTGTATCTTGTCTTTCACATTTCCCTATGATTTTTATTGTCTTATTATGTAATGCGCATTGAGCAATTATTTTACATCTGGAAATGCGCACACGAAATGTAATAAATGATTATTATTTTGTTGTTACCGTGAGCCCTGACCAGATCCCTGTAGGCTGACCCCCGGTGAACGCCTGGATTCTTCACATAGATCTGGCTGTCCGATGTCACTGGCATCTCAGTATGGTAAGAAATCACATTGGAGCCTGTGAATGGAGGACAGTGACGATATACTCAGTTGATTTTCATTTTGATGCTCTCGAATACAAGGAATTTTAGTCTGTTAATGGATGACAGTAATATTTTAATTTTGCATAGCTCTAGTTAATTTTTATCTTGTCAATAATAAAGGCTTTTCAGATATTATAATAAAATAAATTTTGAGATTCCTCCTCTCATCATCTGCTTCTTAGATTAGAAGATACAATATTGAATATGTAGTGTGCACTAAAATGGCTGATTGGTGCAACTCTGGGACAACTGGACAACTCTGCTCAAGCAAAACCCAGAGTCAACTTTAACAACACAACAGTGAATTTCCCTGAGAAGGGACTAAATAATAATAATGGAGTTCATTTCTAACGAACGTGCATCATCCCCATTAGCATGGGCTCGAGGTGCTGTACACTTTAAACTCAAGACATGATATACAATGGGCAAAGACATAATACACTCAGTGAAACATAGATGACATGAGGAAATAGTAAAATATTTGTTATAATAGTAAATAGAAGAACAAATACTGTATCAAACAAAAAAACGACAAAAGAGAAAAAAGTTGTAAAAAAAATGACGAGGTAAGAAAGAACAAATAACTTAATGTGCCCAGTATCCAGTGAGCACTAACCCGGCATACCCAGGACCGGAGACGATGGAGGTCTACTGTTAAGAGGGCGACAAAGCCTAAGTAAGTAAGTACAAACCTGGCATGGTCTTTCCCCAAGCCATCTGGAGGTAAAAGCTCTGGTTGCGATCAAACAGCTGATCCTTGAACTGCCCTGTCAGTGACGACTGGTTGACGTGATAGACATTGCCCACGGATTGCATAACAAATCGACACTGCAGGCGTCCATCTGCATGCTTGATCTCCTGCTCCAGCATGCTGTCCCTTAGCAAGAGTCTTTCATTGTAGTAGGCAGGGTTCCAGCCATGTTGTAAACTCATCAAGCCATCCTGGCTGACACACGCAAAAGTCTCCTCTCCACCCTGGGGATGACCAGCAACAGAGACAACAATAATAGCCGATTTATATAGTAATGATAATAGCCGATTTATATAATAATGATAATAGCCGATTTATATAGTAATGATAATAGCCGATTTATATAGTAATGATAATAGCCGATTTATATAATAATGATAATAGCCGATTTATATAATAATGATAATAGCCGATTTATATAATAATGATAAGTCGATTTATATAATAATGATAATAGCCGATTTATATAATAATGATAATAGCCGATTTATATAATAATGATAATAGCCGATTTATATAATA
>JAUELK010002353.1:0-14438 GCA_031471215.1 Gastropteron pacificum | reverse complement strand
ACCATGGAATCTATTTCCCAAAAGGTGTACAAGCATCACAAAAGAAACAGAACAGTAAAATTTGCAATACTTTTTGAAATATCTTCTGACTAATGCAGAAACCTTAATTTTTGGCTTGGTCTGTTTTCCGCCTTTGGAATGTGAAAGAAGTGAGTCACTGGTTGGTAGTAGATCTAGATTAGTCTATTATCTACTGTATTTTTAGCAGTTGACCCAGCCAAGATGATAAATTGAATCTACATATATACAACAATCTGTATCTTTAAAGGATTCAGATAAACATAAGATGTAAAAGTAGACTCTTTATTTATTATGAAGTAGATCTAGAAATCTAGGCCTAAAGTAAAAGGTGAAGTCATGATAAACTCAACAAGAACAGACATGACAACGACGACAGTTCTTCTCATACTCTTGGGTACACGTTCACAGAATAAAACAGAAAATGAGAAAGTTGAAGACGTCTGAATCGGTTGACATACCTTCTAAAACCGACACTACAGCCAGAAACCTATTATTCCCTGTCATTTTGACAAGATGCAAGTGAAAAAGTTAAGTTTCTTCATTGATGAGTGGACTCCAGCAGGATTTGTTTGAAAACATCCGCCATGTTTGTTGATACGGAAATGACGTAATGATATCAGCTGATTGCCCTCGAGCCTATTCTCTACTTTCGAAATTGAAGGAGACGTCGTTCTCGCCTAATTTAGAGGTAATGGGGAAGAATTTTCAGTTCTGAAACACTATCCAATTTCCTATTATTTATCTTTGAGTTAAACGAGAAAAATATTTTGTACCATCGAGCCTAGAAACACAAATACCGACTTGCGCAGTAGCTCGAGCCTATCACTTCCGGGTATATCTTTACGCGAATGCAAATGAGTCCATGAAATAATCAAAGAATTTTCCTTCTGCGAATTGAATTAAAAATTGGATTTTACTCGACAATGATGAGGTAAATTCTTGTTACAATTCTGTGTTTTATTTTCTCTTGTCTCTCAAGTCTAGTAGTAATCTGATTCCGGCTTCCTATTGAGTGATACGGCTCGTAGTTTTTGATGAACAATAGCCGAGCAGACAGGAATAACAAGCATCTTGCCCTGTAAAAGTGAATACGATTCTACGATGTTCCGGGCCATGAGCCTACATACAAGTCAACAATCATACGTTCTAACCATGTGAATTTGAACTGGAACTAAATGACCAAGCAGGTAAATATTACAAATTCAGATCTGTATCTCCATAGAGAATAGAGAGAAAGACCAGATGAAAGTAGACAAGACCAAAGACTTCCAGCTTACCAAACTAAACTAAAGTACTGAAGTCCCAGATCTTCTTACTATTCTTACTCTGCTGACTCTCACTTAGACTTAGTCCTTTATACTTGATTGCCTTTATTACCTTTTTATACCAAGTTCAGATCTATTCTGGTCTACAGTGCTGTTGATTTAGATTCGAAATAGATGTCTAGACAAGAATCTTCTAGCCTCTAGCAATCATTTAAGTCTACATGTTCAATGACAATAATAATGATAAGGGACAAGGACCACAAATATGTGCCACCACTAGCCCTCTTCCAAATCCAAGTAACAACAAACCCTGCCTTAACTTAACCGCGCCCTGAACTGATGATATGAACAAACCCCTTACCACCAGACCCAGGCCAAAGGGAACTCGATTTGATTTATTTTCCTTAGTAGCACACCTTAGCCTTAGCCCTCTATCTCTATCCATACTCTTCTCTACTTTTAGAATCTACATTATTAGGCCTGGTGTGATGTAGGGTAGGGTAGGCCTAACCTAATCACCTAATGGTCAATGGCCACCCTAGCCCTAACTAAGCTAAGAGCTTCTGACTCTATCAGCCTTCTGAACGTATCAGCTGACAATGTTAATGTATAGATCTAGAGGTCACTTCTTAAAGTTAAAGAAGACACTTTTTACTTAGCAAGAGAAATTATTTTACTTTACTCCAAGCCGTTTCAGTTTCAGAGAAAATCACCATAGAAAATGTGAGGGGGCCTTTATTCATACGGTGACCCCCCATACATACATGTTAGTTATCTTATCACTCTAGAAGAACTAGAAGTGAACTGAGTTCAGAGAGATCACTTACATGTTAAACCTGTAGTAACCGTAATAAATAGTTGATTTTGAAATACTATACATAGCAGTGAACTCATGACACAGTGAAGTCGTCACTTGACTCCATTGATCACGCCACATGGGAAATAGTGAACTCACCACACAGTGAAGTCTTCTCACAAAAAACCCAGAACTAAGCGGCTCCTTATTAGCAGGCTGTGTGTGTTGCAAGCTCTTCTCTAAAAGGAGAGCTCCTTTAATTAATGCTTATCATAATAGTATACTTATAAAGTAGATTACATCATGTATGTTTATGTTATGACGTGCATGTTAGTTTAGTTTAGGGCTGCGGTTTCAACAGGTGGATCTAGGCCTAGACAGATTTAAATCTTGTCTAGAAGCTCATGATTTCTTATTCTGTCAGCATCTAGAATCTAGTCATGCTGGCATGGGACTCTAGATCTAGGCCTAAACATTGTTTTTTACTATTTCTAGATCTGGATTCCACTCTGGAGGTTTCAATCATACTCTATTAAATTAGCGATTTGGTTTTCCTCTTTTTTGACAATTTCCCATTATCATCACTGATGGGGGGGCAGCTTGAGTGTGAAATCAACTCCCCCTCACTATCGTGCGCACGCAACACACTAACACACTTGCAATGTTGGTCAACTAGCCTAGTGATGGCATAAGCATTGTCTCTGGTACTTAAGTAGACAGGTGAAGGTGTGACAAGCTCTCGATCAAAACAACTCTTAGACCTACATTTATTTATACGATTCCTTGTACCGGTACTTCTCGAAATCATCAGCACTTTTCTCGCCTGCAAACAACCCCCCCACCCCCCCCCCCCCCCCCATACATAGGTGTGGTACCTCAACCAGACGTTGAATTGTAAGCGTAGAGAAAAGACATGGGACACTTGAACTTGAATGCTGTGTCACAAATTGGCCTACTTTTCTTCACCATTTTTTACTGTTTAATATTTCTTTAAAAGCAATTTTTACAATTATTTTGTTGATTTTCTCTCCTCAGATTGCTGCTAAACGGGATATTTCAATGATGTGAGAATGGATGCACAACATCCAATATTACGCATTGACCTGAATTTACTTTGACTATGGACAAAATTTAAGACAGTTGCTTTAAGGACGTAAGCCTAATGACTACACCTCAAAAAGACCTGGATAAACAAGAGGAGTCTTCTCGGAGGAAATCAGGAAGTGCCCGAGGTATGCATAGCTCACAGCGGCAAGGATCCAGTAACACTGGAGTCCTGATGGTGGGTCCAAACTTTCGAGTGGGCAAGAAGATTGGCTGTGGTAATTTTGGAGAATTACGAGTCGGTAAGTGGATTTCAGTGTTGTGTTTACCGTGTACTCCGGTGTTGATCTGATACTGAAACAGGACACGATTTTGAATATTGATTGACACTTACAGATCTTGTAAAAGGTAAAAGTTATCATTGCAACATTGTTTCTTGAGTAGCTCTCAAGTTTATTATGAAAGGGTTAAGTCGCTGGCTAGATTACCGGTGACATAATAAATAAAATATTGGTAGCATTTTAGCATAAATGCTACTTTTTTATGTTGTGTATTTTTCAAGTCCTCCGACACATGCACACATACGTTGTATTTGTTATCTTAATTGACTTCTTGTTTTAAATGCTTTCCCAATTGATTTTTTTTGTTTTGGAAGGAAATGACGTTGTACTGCACATCACCTTTTCTAATCTTTGGACATCATTAACAAATAATGTGTAATTTCTTTCTCCAGGGAAGAACTTGTACAACAATGAACATGTTGCCATAAAGCTGGTAAGTTTCCTCAGTGTGTTTGAAATGTGAAATGTTGTATAGAGCAGAGAGCATGATGATAATGATTTGATTCAGCAATGTCTTTTAATGTGCGCACAGCTCAGTCTTAATTTGCATACCAACATTCATTATTGTACTACAGCATGAATTTAAAGACATCACCAAATGCTACGGCTACAAGTAGTGTCAGACAGTTCAATTATTTGTGTGTATTAATTGTCAATTCATTCAGTATGTTGAAAATGTTAAGCTGGAAGAGGATGGCTATACAATTACAATATTACTATAAAGTAAGAATGAGTATTTCTGTCTCTGGTAGAACTTTTGTATTGTATGATTACACCATAGAGTTTGAGTCATTGTCTCAAGTGAAAGCATGTAACATTATTTATATTTTGTTTCAGGAACCTATGAAATCTCGAGCTCCACAGCTGCATTTGGAGTATCGATTTTACAAACAGCTTGGGCAATCAGGTGAGCATTTTGAGTAGAATGAGAATGAGTGACAGAATGTTCTCTCTTTTGTTTTTAATTCTTTTACTTATTGTCAAGCCTCACATTGCAAACTTCAGTCAGTACAATGCTTGCTTATTTTCTTTTGTGGTTTCTTTTAATCAACCATATTTTCAATCATTCATGATTCATAGTTCGTTTAATGTCAAGAGACAATGACAATGTTTTCATTTCACTCCCATTTCACATGTTGGGTGTCTGATATTTATAACAGAAAATATGATTTGGTCTAGGTATATCTCCTGGGCGAGCTGAAGTGTTTTATAATTGGTGTGAAAATTAGACCCGGTCATGTAAATGTAAACTGGAAAATAAACTGTTTGTTTGAACAATATACCTCTTTGAGGGGGGGGGGGGGGCTTTTTTTTGTTCTTCTCCCTTTACGCAGTAATGGGGGAAAGGAACCTTGCCATTTAACTACTATACTTGATAGAGAAATTAGAATTCATCATGTGTATTAGTATTGGTCAACTTGAACAAGAGGTTGCGTCATTATGAATCCCATGGAAATTGGCAGCATCCCGATGAATGCTAATATAATGGAATATAATCATGCTTTTGAAACTGGTGTTCACTTTCCATTGATGCATGGAAACTCAGAAAGGAGTAAGTAGAGCAGAGTTGCTAAAATGGCTTTCTTCATTGAGAAGAGAATACCAACCTCTTTGTAGTAGCCAAAACTGTTTGATATAATAATATCTATCATCACACCTTCTTTGCACCAATTCACTCTGGCTGTTAGTTGAAGTACACTTTTGTGTGTCGCTTTTCCTTTGAAAGACGTGACACTGTTTGCGTTTGCACAGCAGTTAATGAAAGAAAGATGTTGACAAGTACTCAAGTTATCACACGTTTTATTCTTTGAATATATGATGTCTGTATTCATGGTGAGCCCAATGCTTACAACACACTGTTCTCGCTCACTCAATCTTTTGTTGTTGCCTGCCACCTACAGGTGCCATTCCAGGCAAGTACTGAGAGCACACCACAGTGTATCTTGTTTATTATTTTACTCACTTTTAGTTAAAACTCTTTCTCTTATCATGTGTGTGATCAAGACTTTTGTTTTGTTGGATTGTTTCATTGTTAAAGACTTCTCTGTTGTGGTTTGTATATTTAAAAGTTGGTGTGTAAAATGTTTGTTGTATGTGTCATCAGTAAAATGACAATCATCCTTGGCATTTTTTCTAAAGAGCAGTTCAGACTTCTCTGTTTATAATGTGTATGGAGTTGTTAACTAATTCTCACTAAATCAGTGTCTATCACTCTTTCTCACCCAATTTGCCTCTATTACATTGTATTGTAGAACTACTACTAAGTCAATGTCTTTTCATTAACAGTCCTAATCCTTTGTTCTTACAAGCAACAATCAGGCACATAAATCAAATCATTCATCTGGTCAGCCAAGTAACATTCACTATGAAGATACTTCCATCAAATAATGTTAAGTTCATTCTCTTATTTCTTATATTCTGATAGTAGATGGTTGGTAGTATTATGCTCTACAGTGTAGTCTGGATGATTTGGCAACGAAGGGACCATAGCTTTTTAAATGAACGTTTTGTGGTATTAAGCAATTGTCAAATCTAGAGGGAATGGTTGTATGAATTGAATGTATGCCTTTTTCTTTTTTTCTTACCTTTTTAGTAGGCACGCAGGTGCACCCAAACGATGTACAGGTCGGACAATGGGCCATTTGTTTAGTACTGTAGCTTATGAACTGTGCATGCCCTGCACCAAGACTCTACTACTACATTAATTTACAACACCACACAGTGTTAAAGATTTAGAACAAGAGTAAGCAAAATCATCAATGTTTTAAAAAGGGGCAGAAGGAAAAAAACAATACTAAGAAGATGTTACTTGTTTGTAATGATGTTGAGGTAAAACTGTCAGGACCGGCTATTGATAGATACGGTCTTCTCTATTTTTCCTCCAATATCCATTGTTATTTTATTTAAAATATGTAAATCCGTATGGAATTAAGTGGTTATGGTTAAATCACATGGGTGGCTAGGGCCCAGTCTGGTCTATTGTGTTTGTGTTATCATACAGACAATCCCCTTACCAAACTCTCTTCTTTTTCTTCCTTCATTTCAAGTGTCTTGTGACTAACTGAGGCACATAAATCCCCTTTGCTGATCATACCCATACCATATTAAATTGTTGTAATAATGTTGTTTTGGTGTATATGGTGCTGGTAAAGGAAGATTAGTGGACAACAGTGGTGGTTGAAAGCTTTGTCCTTATTACTGTAGTGCTAGTTAAGTGTATCCTACATTTTATTGACCTTTGGGTGTTTCCTGGTTCTTCTCTTCTGTATGCTTTTGAAGAGTTTCCGTAGAGTGCAAGCAGAATGGATCCGATCCATCAGTGTTTTTTGCTGGAAAAATGACGTCATCCGTGGACTTCCGTTCTCTATACAACACTACTACCTCTATACCATTTTGATGACGTCATTTCTCCTGCAAAAAAAACCCTGCAACAGATCCACTCTGTTTGTACTCTAAAGATTACTGAATGTATAGTGAAGTATAATGTAAGAATAGGAATTGTTAAAAAAACTCATAACATTCTTTGAAAGAAACAGTATTAGCCCACCTTTAATAGCCTCGAATACTATGTCATCTGATCCTTGATTTATTAATCATGAACATTCTGTTGTGATGGTCTTGTTAAAGATCTTCCTTCATTTTCTAGTTAAACAATTTCTTAAAAGTCTTCACTTATTTGCTCAGTATTGATATGACATTTTAAAAGTACATGGCTCACAAAACATGATTCATCCTCTGTGTAAAATCTTCAAAATGTTTACTGTCAGCTTCTTCAGAAACCAGCACTCACAAAGAAATACGCAAAGTCTTCCTGCTTGATTCATGTATCCTCCATCCTACTTGTATAAGTTCTTTTCTTGTCGGACGTTCCTTTGTCTTGAAGTATCTTGTACACCCAGTGCTCCTTCATTCAGAGAGAACAAAAAATAAACAATTTGTTTAACCTTCACTGTACGTCGTGGTTGTAATACACCCAGTAAGCAATTGAAATGGCTGCTATGTGAAAGCCCATGTGAATTTCAGAATGAAACTCCATCTATTCCTCAGGCACCCATTATTAAACTTCATGAAATTTATATAATACCAGTATTAGAGTAAAACCCGTATCGCCTTACGGCGACATTTCGTTGAAGCCGGCATAGCCTAGATCTAGCCTATATCTTGGCAGCCGGCCGAAGCCGCGGAAAGGTAGAGCTAGGCCTAAACAAGCAGTCACCGCAGTCTCGTCACGGGCCCATTATAATCTACCCCACGCATATGCAGCCTCCAAAAGTTTCGCATTTCATTTGAAAAGAGAATTGAATGCCCTTTCTGACGAACTAACTTTAATGACGATCAATAAACAAATAGTGGGAGAATTCATCGTTGCTGGCATACAGATGTGATTACACCCACGATGTAGGAATTGTAGGGTAAAGCACGACGTACAGCGAAGGTTAAATTCATTCATATTTCATTTGAAAAATGAGTTTTCCAATATATCTCTGGTTTTATGTTTCAAAACCTCAACAAGTCCTTCACATATTATATTATTATTTCAAATTTTATTAATCTTTGATATTTTGTTTTGTGTCCACAGAGGGTGTTCCTAATGTGTTTTATTTCGGCCCGGTGGGCAAATACAATGCACTGGTATTGGAACTCCTCGGACCCAGCCTGGAGGATTTATTTGATCTCTGTGATAGGAAGTTCTCCCTCAAAACTGTGCTCATGATAGCCATTCAGTTGGTAAGTACATGTTTTGCTTTTGTACTGTGGTGTAAAATATTTTGTTTCGTCTTTTCTTTCATAAAAGTTGAAGGGATGGAGAAGGCTGGAGTAGAATGAAAAGGGAAACTCTTTACTTTTTTGTTTTTGCTGCAGATTTTCACTTTGATAGTCTGTGCAATCTGATAAAAGTAAGCAGTTACTTTTTTGTAGTGCTCATGTACATTTTTGTTTTGTTTATTGTTTCCTAATGCTGGCTTTAAAAAAAAATTGATATGTACCTGAAAATGATACATTTGTAATGCTCTCTTTACAGATCACTCGTATGGAATATGTCCACTCCAAACACCTCATCTACCGTGATGTCAAGCCAGAGAACTTTTTGATAGGACGCCAGTCCACAAAAAAGCAACATATCATCCACATCATTGACTTTGGGCTAGCCAAAGAATACATTGACCCAGAGACACACAAGCATATTCCTTACAGAGAGCACAAAAGCCTGACTGGCACAGCTCGGTACATGAGCATCAACACACACTTGGGCAAAGGTACAGCTTTCACCAAATCTTGTCACATTATTGATTGTAGAGGAATCAAAGATTTGTATTTTGAGATTTAGCTATGCCATGCAAATGGCCAAGCGATTCATGATTTAGCAGTCCATTGATTTCATAAATTATTTATACAGTGTCCCAATGTGATGTCTGAAAATATTTCTAAAATAAATTCAATGAATTGTATTGTGACCTATTATCATTTTAATTGCATTGTAACCTCACTTCATCACCTTCCCTTTCTTTTTCAGAACAAAGCCGCAGGGATGATCTAGAAGCTTTGGGCCACATGTTCATGTATTTTTTACGAGGAAGTCTTCCTTGGCAAGGTCTCAAAGCTGACACACTGAAAGAACGTTACCAAAAGATTGGAGACACCAAGAGGGCAACACAGATTGAAGTCTTATGTGAAAACTTTCCAGGTGAGTACAGTTCAGAAAGTTGGGATGAAATTACAGCAATGTAATGAAGTCAAGTCAACATAAGGTAAACTCACTGAAGATTAATTCTCATTTAGAGTAAACTTTTTGTCCAGTACTTTTTTCTTTCTTAAGCATTCTGGTCAGTCTTGGTTCTGTGAAAAAAGACTTGTCTGCCATAGTGGTCTTTTTTCCCTCCACCGGAATGCCGCAACCCTGCCCCCATCAGTTGCACGCACTCTTACGTCTTACACAAAGCCATTCCAGTCCCTCACTGCTCCATTGTTGTGTTTGGCATGGCACTCTATTTTCGATAATGGGGGAGGAGATGCTACTGTACTTTTGAATTAAAAAGCGTTTTTCTTTTGTAGATATGGATTCAGTGAACCTTGCTGAAGACCAGAAAATTCTGGTCCCAAGTCAGTTTATCTTAAGCGGACTCCATTGTATATATGATGTGTAGTTGTATTCAATGAAAGAATCTTAAAAGTGAGTGACTAGACTGTATTGGATTATCTTGTGTGCCTCATGCTGCTTCATGAATAGCAACACTTTTTTCTTTTCAACAGTAACCCCCTGAACAACGAAAGTCACATTTCAATTAGGGATTTTTTCTAGTGCGTAATGGTTTTCTCACCTATGGTTGTTTTATGTCCACAGAGGAGCTGGCAACATATTTGCGCTATGTACGAAAGCTTGACTTTTTCGAGACACCTGACTACGACTATCTACGAAGACTATTTACAGATCTCATGGACAAAATGACATATGAGTGTGATTGGCAGTTCGACTGGGTTGGACGACAGGTGGTTAGTATCATTTCAGATGCTCACACATGTAGATAGTTATCTAATCACTCATTTCAGTGGGCTGATTCTGATGATCTTACATTTTTCTCAATTGTTTTTGCTTCAAAGATTCAATTCATTGCAGTGAAAATAAGGGAGTAGATATTATGAGGTGTACATTTCTCTAAACCTCTTTGTTCAGGGCAGTCCTTTGATATTTTTTTGTATGAAGAGTTTATTTTATTTCTGTAGGAAACTTTGTATGGTTTCCAATATTTTGTTCATTTTAGATATATGCACCCATATCTATGTAATTTTATAATTTTCATGAAAAGTTGAGTAATGTTAAGTTTCTCTGACAAGGATTCATTTTCTCATCAGGTTTTGGACATTTTTGGCATGATTTTAAAGACTTACCTCAGCTGGTTTTAGAGCATCATGGTATATGTGTGTTCCCTCAGTCTACTCCCCAAAGTGTGGTTGAACAGAGTGTTTCGCCCCAGAGAGAGCAGGTGCGGGATCGCCATGCTGCGGGCAAGGTAGGCACATAGCCTGTAGTGTGCTGTATACCCAGTAAACCAGCTGCTACTAGTCATGACATTCGGAACAGGTCTATCTACACCTCTTACAAACCATTCTTTTTCTACAATATCATCACTTGCTCATTTGCACCAGGAGGCCAAGTGTGCTTACTGTCCTTGATCCCCTTTTAACATAAGGATTATCTTCTTAGGACTAAATAAACCCCAAAGACAGACTTGATGATAGTTTACTTCACACTCTACGTTCAGGTTGTGGAGGTCATATTCTAGTCCACTTGATAAGTACCCACCCAGGTACATTTCTTTTTGTTGTCTGTCTGTGGCATGTTCTGTCGGTTAGTGTATGCTTGAGTCTTCAGTCTCAGAGGTGTAGCATTCATACATGAAAAGTTTCTGGCGACTTGGAAACTCACTGTGACTACTGAACTATCCATTGACTCTGTAACTTGGTTTCCTATGTCACTGACCCTGTTGACCTAATAGCTCTTTAACAGTTTGTGTCTGTTGATCTAGAAAAATAAAGAAATAGCAACATGTGTTAGTGTAGTATGTTCATTAGCTTACCACAGTAAGTGCATTGACGGTCATTCCAATTCATTCTTCAAAGATCGTATTATTTGTAATGGATTCAATGTCATCTCAATTATTGTCCTGTAACATTTTGTCCTCCATCTGAAAATTGTAACAAATATTCATTTTCTTCTTGACTTATTTGTACCGAAGTTAATGGTTGATTTAAGTTGTCATGTATGCTAAAGGCTAAGAATGATACTGGAATTAACAACAATGGAGAAAATTGAGATTGGTATTTTTTCTCCATCTTTTTGGGACATTTTTTCCCCTACCTTCCGACCTATAACCGTTACTTTCCTTTCCCTTTGAGTTCTACCAAAATATTGTTTTCCAGTCAGAAACATCACTTTCGTTACAGGAGCTTTATTTAACTCCATCTGTGTCTAATCCCTAAACCTGTTATCCACACTTTGACATTGTAGATCATTAATTTGTTTTCAATTTCAAGCATATCTCATCACTGAAATGCAACACTTTATATTTTGGGAAGCTGGAATGTAATTTCAGTTCTTTCTTTTTCCCCTTGTGTGTCTGATTTTATCCTAGGTGGTGTTGGGTTATGTTGCATTTTAAGACCAATGTTTCGTAAGTTTGCCTGACACTTTTTAAGTGCTCTTTTGAAACTGAACTGAAAGGTGCGATTTCCTTTGTTGGAGGCACTCAGTCGACTGGCTTGAGCTGTGTATTTTTAAGAAAGAATCAAAACTCCAACTTCAACACAACCTTCCAAGTGGTAAAACCCTGACAATTTGCCTTTCAGGCAAGTTCAAATCAAAGGGGCCACCATGCATGGGGCGAGCAGCCAAGACACACCTACTTAGGCGACAACCTGGCCTCCAATAGGCATGGGGGTTCTGTACAGGTAGGCTGCCTTCTCGGTTCAAATGCTGGCCTGAAGCAGCAGATGTTCTTTGTGCCTAGAGGATTAAGCTTGGTTTCCAATTAATTTTCTTGCTCTCTTGGCTATACATTATTTTTTTATGTTCCCCCTTCTATTTTCATGTCTTGTTTTTATTTATATACTCCAATTTTGTTTGAATGTTTAGATTGTCAATTCCATTTCAGTTATCACTCCATTCTCTGTAGTGACACTTCTGTCTGATTTTGTGAAGCATGCCCGATTGACCAACATTTCTTCTTCCAGAGAAGTAGTGGTATTCTGCACCATACTTTGTTTCAAAGATTGTTTCATTCATTGCCATCAGCTTTTCGTGTTGGTACAGAGTGCTGGCCGAGTGTGTTCCTGTGTGTAGAGCACTATCACCTTATGATTTCGTCTCCTCTGCTGTTGATAGCTGTACCTTTGTTTTGTTTGTTTTTTAAATCAATTTGGCCCCACTTGTGTTGAGTGATCTGCTCCTTGGTCTGCAGGTAGAACATTAAGGCTGTAACTGTAATGATATGACACAATGCTTTGTGTTCTTTAAAATGGTAACAAACTGCCATTTTTTTCCTCTTTATTTGATAACAAGTTAATAGTAAGAACAAGGTACTTTCATGTATACAGTAAACTTCTACCTGTACCAATAAGCAGAAGATTTTCTGAATATTTCCAATATCTTGTTTCAGCTTATTGCATGTCTAGCCTACACTGTCTTTTCTTTTCATTTCATGTGCATGTTTAGGTTCAACGGAACACAAGAGGGAATGTAAGAGAGCTTGTTGGTTTGAATAGACTTTGTTGTTCTTTGCTTGTTTACTCTTGGTTGGATATTTTCCACACGGTTCTGATTTTTTTTCTTCTTCAGCATGGTCATTGCTTTTGCGGTACCCTAATGTGTGTCAAGATTGTTTGAAGGGTTTTCTTTGTCTAAAAACAGTTTGAGAATGATGTGATGTAAAAATCAAATTACTATTTGGAATTCAAAAAATGTTCCCCTGTATTTTACCCAGTGTTTGAACTAACAGTTTGTTCCATTTGTTACCTTATCCTGTCACTTTTTTCTCTAGATTTACTGATTTATTAAGTACACACATCTCTTTTCACAAGGAATTGCACAATAACACTATATTATATTTTTAACCACAATTTCTTCCTTTTCCCCCCTACTGAAATAAGGTAAACAAATGTCAAATTCTTGTTATTTTCTCTATAGACATGAACTAACGTGGCAATTTTCTTCTATCCAAATAAATAAAACTAGCCGGTTTATTTATCTCTTTGCACTCTCTTAAACTTTTACTACCTCTGATTAAAAAAACCCTCGATATATGGTTTAATGTAAAGAAGCCTGCGCTAACCGTCAGTTTCATGACAATTTCCTTGGCGTCATTTACATTAGAGAGCTGTCCTTCTGATGTTGCTGCATAAATACAATAAAATACTGATTGTAAACAGCTACATGCCTTGGTTCAAAGTGGTCCACAGCCCATTCATAACAATTGATTTATTTAAAAGAAAGCAGGTGAAATAGTTAGATGTACTGTGAGACGCTACCCAAAATATTATATACAAGTTTCATTCTAAACTATTGGACATAGAACTTCAATTTTTATCTTTAACTTCTTCACCTGTCTGACTCCATTTGTTTTTAATATTTCAACTGTCTTAAATCTTAATAATAATAATAATATTTATCATTATTAATAGTAATAAAGATCCCTTATATAGCGCTCATCCCTCAGTCGGCTCTGATCGCTTTACAATGACACTGTCCGTCACTCATTCACACAACATCAATCAATGCAGAACACAATAAAAGCTTGACAAGCTTGTTCCATTCGCCAGCCATGTGTGGACTTGCTTTTCCTTTTAATATACACTCAGGTGTCTGTCTTATAGAGTAGCAATCAAATCAGAAAGTGAGTTCTCATACTTCATTTTACATCAATAACTTTAACAAGAGTGTAAGATGTTTGTTTTACCAATTTTGCAAGCTGTCCTGTCATGTTATCAAAAGTCATTATAAAGACACATTATTTCAAGCAAGAGATGTGCCCTCTGAAATCCCTACACCTTTTATTATGTCTTTTTCTTCCCCCAACTCCTTCTATAGACCGCCTCTTGTTCTGCCAGTTCTTCCCTGTCCCTGATATCCTCTTCTGACAAGTGTCATTGTCTAAAGTAACCCTTGCATGGATGCTTGAGTAATAATATTAAGACTGAACGTATATGTTTTTCAAGTGCTGATCCCGAGCATTCCATTAAATAGCTTTGTTGACCCCCAAGTGAGCCTTGCACACAAGTCCATGCATAGATTTCACTCTAATAATGTTTAGAAATGTGTATTCATCATGAGATAAGCGTATAGAATTCACTTATATATGAACTATTAGAACCATGCTTTGTGTTTTCAATTCTATACCCTACTAGAAGACCCGTTGCAGCTTCGCTTGCAAAAGATACAATGAGCACATAGATAAGTTGAGATAGTGAACGTGAAAG
>JAUELK010002242.1:0-14442 GCA_031471215.1 Gastropteron pacificum | reverse complement strand
CCCCATCATGTCATCTCCTGGATCAGATAAAAGAGAAACACGATTGGTTCAAAGAAGAAGAAGGAGAGCTGAAGAATGAATGAACTAGGCTAAAGTGAAGATAGAACAAAAATGGATCACACCATTGTTGTATCATTTAATCAGGCTCATGAATCAAAGAATCAAACAGGATTAGCTGTCATATTCAGAGTACATGTATTCTGTTTGGATCTAGATCTAGATTTTCTAGGCCTACGTTACCAGGCTTACAACAAGCGTGCGTACATTTTGTAGGCCTACAGACTACAGTGCCAACTCCAAAAACTACACTCATACACTCGTACGTTTGTGTACTAAATTATTTTGTACTTCTTTTTAATACCGGATACTGTTGAAGCATTTAGATAGCAGTATCGCAGCAAATTTTCTGACTCATCGTGTACACTTCCGCCTTGTCGGTTATTCTGTCTGTGCATCTCATAAACATTGATTATTTTTGCAAGAATTTGTCATCGCCCATACACCTGCAGCCATGGCAGACAGGAGAGCAGAGATAGCGAAGAAAAAGGCAGAAATTGAACGTTTGCGACAGCAACGAAAACTCAAAGAAGCTGCCAAATCACAGGTAACACATCTGTACTGTTAGCAGTTTAGTTAGCAGATAAACTTTTGTTATGCAATCACACACTCTCACTCACTGAAGTGGATGAATTATTGAATAACAACAACTTATCACTGTGAAGTGGATGCATTGCAATTTAACAAGGACAGTGACAGTTGACAGTAGCCTACTAAAACAGATCAAAAGTAGGTCTAGACTCTCCTCTATAATATGACATGTCATGTTTAGGTCACACACAGTCTCACAAGTTCCCAAGCCAGCCAAGATTAAAAAAACTAAAGATGACAGTCTAGACTAGATTAGAGAAGAGCGGGTTTGGCACACCTCAGCCAACTAAGCATTATCATCAATCCTCCACAATTAAACCCACCAATTATTGTCAGTCATCTGTGTCCAGATCTGTAGTGCATATGGTCTATGTATTTCTTCTAAGCGGACCGAGTTTCTGTGCACCTAAGTCCTAAGTTACTGTTTTGGATTGTACTGTTGTACTTGTTGTTTGTTATTAGTTATAATACTGTTAAACTCTAAAACTGAAGAGTGAAATTCTGTGAGTGTCTGTTCTGCAATCACACATCGGCCTCGCAAACAATCATGGCATACGAGATTCGGAAGAAAACATTTTTCACATATATATTATATATTATTGGTAAAAAAAAGTGCAGTTTAGCATCGCAGATGGGCATTGTCTACTATTGTTTACTAGTCCGTCATCTTGGATGGGCGACAAAGGTGCGCGAATACCGCAATACTTGATTAATTTCGAGGCGGGCGTTAGGCCTATTAATAGATAGGTCTTAAATGGGTCGTCTTCACCCGGTTTTGAAGGGTAGATTGTTTTCACACTGTTCTGAACACACTTGGAGTGTCATTTATTTCCTCTTACCTTCTTGTTTAAAAGAATCCATATAAACACCACAAAACTCAAAGAGAAGTCACATCGTTAATTCATATTGTTGTTTTTAACAATAATTTCTTTGAACCTCTTCAAGCAGGCGGCATCAAGAGATGCTGGTCAAACAGGCAGTGTTGATGTGTCTGCTTCCAGTGCAGATCCAGATGCAATTTTCAGAGATCTTGGGATTCCTGTCACAGGTCAGTCATTTTAATTTTTTTTTAATTCTCGGAAATGATTTATGAATACTGATGCAAACTCTACCTTGAATTGGAATGGACCCTCAGCGAGAGTTTATTTGTGAGTGATGAAGTAGATATAGCTGATTTCTCATGTCTTCAAGACACGTCAAGTTTAATCTAGATAGGGGAGCTCCAATCTAAAAAAAACAACAACATTTATCTGTCAATTTTAAAACCAAAAAACTGGCTCATCTTTAGCCTTGATACAGCCCGATGGCGCCATGTTGAAATGCATTGGTTCACAACCAGTTGTAAATTATAAACTATACGAGTTCAAATGTATGCAACTTTACTTGAACCCAACTAAAGGCATTTGTTTCCACTGTGTTTCACCTCAGATGGCTCAGCGTCAAGCTCTGCCCCTTCCAGCACACCAGCCACCCAGGGTTCAGGGGAGGCAACCACAGCCACCACTGCCCAAGCCAGGTTTGTCTCGTCTTTTCTTGTCGCTGTTGAATGAAATGTTACAAACTTACCTTGCTTTTAATTCGTCTACACTTTTTGGGGGTGTTTTTCTTCAGAAGTTCACATTTCTCCTTTCTCCCCATCAATGCACAAGAAACTCATCAGTGAAATTAATTGTTTTCTCACTGATAACTGCATGTCCATTGAATGTAGTTGTCTGGGTTTTTGTAGGTCACTTTGAACAAATTATATGTTCTTTTGTCACATTTTTGTAATCGTCTTTTTAAACAGAATATCAGAGTGTTGTTCATCAATGAACATCTAGAAGTTTGCTGTTTAGTATGTTGCAGTAAGTGTAAGTAAATTATGAATAAGTTTGTAGGGATCTCCTGCTTATTTCATAGCTACGCAATAATAAAAAAAAAGTACACTTTACTACAGAAAAGGCAATTAAAATCTCCAATTCGTTGGCCAGCTACCATCTGTTGACTCGAAGAAGGTAATGTATGATCTCAAGGAGCTCTGTAGGTGTGGTCTGGTTGCTTAGATCCCCATTATTTGTTATGTCACTACTATTTGGGCTTTTTCTTTTTTTTTTTTACATTTCATCCTCTTTTTTTGTCTTCATTAAGAGGGAGGCAACAGCTTGTGGTCTATCATCCATTTTTTCATCAATATGTGTTCATCTAGAATTCAAACAAATAGTTTACTTTTTTCAGATGAGATATTCATTCAGTCTTCTCAGTGTAAGTCCGGAGGTGTCTTGTGACTGCATTGCCCAATTGCATGAACAAGGGGCCAAATTGAAGGCCCTCCGAGGTTGCAGAGCTAGACTGCCATGGCTCTGCAGGTCTATTACACCATGTGAAGAGTGACTAACTGATACATTGTGCCTGATCACAACAACTCAGAATTAAACATGATCAAGCCAAGTCCTTCTTTGCTTTTCTTACTTTTCACCTACACAGTGATTAGTATCTAGGTTTTTGGGTGACGGTCATGATGTTAATGGTATAGTACTCTATTCTTAAGGACAAGCTTTCATGTTTACCCCATGTCTTCTTTTTTTGTTGTTGAAACAAATGTTTTTGCCATTTTCCCCACAGTTGCATTTGTATGATCCCTTTCTGTTCTGATCAATGTGTATCAACACATTTGTGTGATATTTTATCAGCAATTTTTCATAAACATGGTCACTACTACGATTGAGAGCTTTTCAGTTGATCTCAGCTATCATAAAAAGAAAGTGTGTCCTCCTATTGATTGACCAGCTTGATTAAGGCATCAGCACAGTTTTCTTGTTTTTTCTCTTGAATTCAGATGGATTCAAATACATTTATAAAGTATTCCTGCATACGTTTTAAGAGGTTTAGAGTGGTGATATTGATTTCTTAGTCTTAAAAAGACAAAATGTCTCGCTTGTTTTTGCATTTCTTGTTTTTAATGAGTCAGGATCTTTATAAATCTACTCATGCTATTCACAGAAGGTAAATCAATGCTTTGTTTTGCTTTTTTTGTTACAAGATGTAAACCCTCATGATGCACACAAAAATGAGACGACAGGCCAAATCAAACCACAATATTTTAGATTATTTATTAGAGCAAGTGAAATTTTTAAAAGAAAATGGAGGAAGACTATTTAATTAAATTCAAGGATGAAGGCAGGCAAAACAATTTTGAGCTTGCCTATTCTAGATTTACAACAGAGGTTATGCTAAATGATGCTTATAAATCCCTCTCATGTTTTCCTTCCCATTGTCGTGCACAGTCCCCGTAAATCTAAGGTGCAGTTGAGCATAGTGAAGGTGAATGAGACCAACATACCTCCCCGAGAGAATGTGGCTTACAGCAAGGAGACGCAGACGGCCAACTTGGAGCCCATGGAGAAGGAAGGTCAGTGGGCGGGAAAGTTTTATACATTTACTGCTACCTTTTCTACTGTCATCATAACAGGGAACATTACAGTGTGTCTTGTGGTTTGACGTCACCAGGGAACATTACAATGTGTCTTGTGGCTTGAAGTCACGAGGGAACATTACAATGTGTCTTGTGGCTTGACGTCACGAGGGAACATTACAATGTATCTTGTGGCTTGACGTCACGAAGGAACATTACAATGTGTCTTGTGGCTTGACGTCACGAGGGAACATTACAGTGTGTATTGTGGTTTGACGTCACGAGGGAACATTACAATGTGTCTTGTGGCTTGATGTCACTGTCTTCAATCTACTATTATTTTGTTCAGATTTGAATGTGCTCTAACTGTATATGACATACAAGCTCATCTTTTTTTACTTCTGAAACTAGATTTACACAGAAAAAATGAATACTTATATTTGTGTGTATGTAAATTGGAGAAAAATGATGTAAGGATGATAGTTGATATTTTGGAAGTTACAGTCTTTGTTTTGTTTTCAACAACCTTAACTTGTATGTTCTCATCATACAGAGTAGATGTCATTTTTCAATTTTCATTATGCACGTAAGAAACATTATCGTGGAGGATGGTGGTAGCATGAACATAGAGCAGAATATCATGCAATAACACGTTGTCCCGTTTTCATAACGTCCTTGTCCATTGTGTTGTTTGGTGTCTTCGTCTTTGTTTAAAACGCAATAGATAAAGCTGTACAATTTTTAGTATTGTTTGGCAACAACCCCCCAGCCCCATTGAGTGAACGTAATGTTAGCTTAGTACTCCCAGTAGGTGGTGTTCTTACTAAAAGGTTTGACAGTGTGTGCCACCATAGGCAGTGTGAGCAAACTAACTGAATGAAGCCTGCAATGTCGTGTTACATAATGGTTTGCATAGATATGAGACTCCGCATGAGGCATAGGGTTCCCAATTTTGGGATAAAAAAAACATTTCCTAGGGCGATGGAAGAACAGCTATCTTGAGAGATTTACACATTTGGTTTCCAAGCAGGTGACCATGGTTTGAATAGCTGTGTGGGGTATTTTGAATAGCTGTGTGGGGTATTTTGAATAGCTGTGTGGGGTATTTTGGACTTGGGTCATGTTCGCAGTTTAAATTGCTATTTAGAGGAACAGTGATTGCCATTGTCACAATGAGTAGATTCGACAACTGTACTCTGTATTGTAGAGTGAATGGTTATGCAGGGACAGGGTGGGGACAAATTATGACTGTAGGAAATTTAGAAATGAATTTTATCCTTTTTCTTTCTATCTTTCTTTTCGGAGGTGACATGAATTTACAGTGCAAATTTGATTGCAGAGTAGAATGGAGATGCAAGCATACTTTCTTCATAGTGACCCTACTAGACTACTAGCTATTATACAATTTCACTGACGATATACACACATTGCACTCTTGTACTTCTTGTGAGATAAAGACAGTTTAGGATGATCCCTTGAATAGGGTTCTTTTACAAACTGTATGGTCTACCCTATTTCTCTTTGAAAATCAAGGCTCTGTGTGAAGGCAATAGAGAAGAAAGAAAGGAGAGTATTTGGATCCTATCCATGTATTCCGATGTGTCTTCTTATCTATACTGTCAGTCTCTAGTCTCTTTTTCTTCTTCTGTACTTTTAATGAACACTTCTCTATCCTCTATTACTGCTACATCTTGCCCTGATCATGTCAATGGTGGTGTCAAACTCAGAAAACTAAACTTTAAACCTGGACCCAAATCATTTGCCCCAGTGTTTTGTTTCCTCCCTATTACTACTCTACAGTCCAGTCATTAACTCTTCTCTTGTTTTACCATTTGGTGTACAATCCCCCCTTCCTCCAACCCCTCACTGCCCCAAAGCTTTTTACTAGAAACATTCTTAGAGAGAAAATGGTGATGACAACATTTATTTAGCAAAGATTGTCATGACACCTGCTACCCGTAACACTATGCCGCATTAGTGCCATTTTGTCCTATCTCCCTCAATATCATTTTATAGTTAGAACAAATTAACACTGAGGTCGCGACTAGCTTAACACTAGTGTCCAACATCAGAGGAAAACACTCCGATTCATAAATGAGAGGCATTGATTAGCTGTCAAGGAGAACCAAGTGACATCACAAGTTTCCAGTACTCCTTAGCAAGACAACTACAACAACAACGTTAGTAAAAAAAAAGTGTTCTGCAAAGAAATCAAACATTTGATATAGTTACATAAGGGAATATCTCCCAATTGAGGGACATGTAATGCAGGTCTTTGAATTTTTGACAAATATGTATGAGAAATTTAAAAAAAATAAATCATAATGTGTTGATTACGGTATTGATTCTTGCAAAGGAAAAAAATATTGGAAATTGAAAAGGAAAAAAAATGGAAATAGTTATGATCTGACGATAGTGGTTTCTCTTCTTGCAAATATGAAAATATCAGAAATTAAAAAAACAAAGATAGGATGTGTTGATGGTGATGTCCATTCTTGCAAAGATATGAGAAATAAAATAAAAAATCAAAGGTATGATGTGTTTATAAAAATATGAGAAATTTAGAAAAAAATGAAAGGTGGTATATGTTGATAAAGATATGAGAAATATTTTTAAAAGTCAAAGGTATGATGTGTTGATGGTTTGGTCTTACATTCTTACTCCCCCACGCCAGGCCGCAGACGTCGGTCGAACTCCCGCGGCAGTGAGTACTTGCTCCCTCTCTGTGTCTGCATTACTGGCTGTGTCTATGTGTACTTTGCCTCTACCGGGCTGAGTCGTCTCACTCAATGTTTTATCACAGTCTCACTTACTACAGTATTTAACTTAATATCGGACAAACCAGAATTTGTGAACTTTTTTTTCTCTTCAATATTTATCAGTTTCTCAATAATACATTTTTTTTAAAGTCCCATATTAGCCCAATAACGACCCTTTGATTTAAAGCAGCATATCTGTGGTTTTAACAGAAAATAATTAAGTTGCATGTATATTCTTTTTTTTTTCCTTCTATTTATGCCTATCCCCTGACATGTATTTATAGGTGACAGTTTAAAAAAAAACATTTTACACCCTTTTTGCTTCGCAAAACAGGCAAAATGAGAATATTTCTTAAACATTTTTGGGGGGTGGGTGTTGTTTTTTTAATTTTTTTTTATTTAATGAGACAATGGCAATATAAACCAGTTCATAAACTGTTATCATTTTATAGACTTGATGATACAAGTGCAGGAAACTTTGTATTAAACTCTGTATGATATCTAATTGATTTCTGGTGTCTACGTACTCTTCTCTAGAAATATTGTGATTTGATGTGGTGTCAATTTGTTTAAACATTTGTCAGAAAAGGGGAGGTCCTCTTTAAAATACCACCTTATAGTACTTATACCATACTTATACTATACCACCTTATAGTACTTGGTGTATGGCTCTACAACTTTGGAGCTTTTCTTGTAAATCTTCACATGGGCTTTTAGTCTGATGCCCAGATAGATTGTACTACATGTTTGAAAATAAAAAAATAAAAGAAGAGGCACCTCTCAGCTGTGTGCATGGTTCTGACAGGAACGTGAATGAAATCTGGAATGGGTACCACAAAATATCAAGTTAATAAATGTATTCCTACAGCAGAGCTCTTTCTCCAAAGACTGCAATATTCAGGAAATAAATCAGTGCACAATGTTTACATACAAACTATCTGTATCCAATATCCAAGATGCAGGAAGAAAGTTTATGATCAGAAATGTAAGAATCAACACATCGCGATTGCAAAAGTCCTCTGTATATGCAGCTGCAGTCATAATTGGAAGAAGAAGATATTGTTAGGATGAATGGATAAATATGATCATAACTGCTTCCTACTGGCATGCATAGTTAGTTGAATAGGAGGGGTTACATTTTTTTAGGAAATTTTGAAACTGCCGATCACATGTCACAAGTATTAGCACGTACACTGCACATGACTTCTGGTATGGTCAAAGGAACATATCTACGGCTCGTGCATGTTTGATGTTGGCCCTGGCCTGTGCATCTTTCCACTAAACAGTTTTAACATGCATGGATAGGCAGAGTTTGATGCAGATTGTCTCTTTGTCATTCTGAAGGTGTTTGCTAGTTTTCTTACTACTCAAAACTTCAGCTTGGATGTTTGAATCTGAGATGTTTCAATATGCTGCGCCGTCTTGAAATTGTTTCTCAATTAAGGAAAATGGATACAAAATGATTATTTGACTAGCCTAACTTTGACCAGGTGTAACATTTTATTTTAATTTAATTTAATTTTTTTTATGTTTCCTTCATTGAAAAGAATTTAAGGAATTGTTGTAGCTTTTTTTTTTTTTTTTAATTGAAGGGTTAATAAGTGATCCATAGCCTACTTTTAAGACTCTCTCTCTCTTCACTGAAAACTAGACTAGTGAGGATGTTTTTCTGTATGCATGGGTGTTTCTGTTTTATTCACTTCGACATCATTGTTTAAACTGTATTTTTGTCATAGTCTTCTTTTCCTCACTAAACTTTTAAATATACTTCAATTTTTATTTGTTTTATACTTCAGTTTTCTTTACATCTGTGTTGTCTCTTTATCTTTACTTGTCTGGTTTCTGATGCCTTTCTCTTAACTTTCTCTACTTTTTTTTCTTTTCTTCTTTTCTTTTTTTTCTTTTTCTTAAAGGATTAGTGTGTTATTTCTTGCATCTTTTTGTTTTGTTTTTTTGTACTCTGTGATTTTATCAACACTTCCACTGATTCTCTCAAACATTTTCCTGTGCCTTGTCGTCCTCCAGTCTTCTTGAAAGATACATTATGTCATCATACATTGTACAACTTACTATGGATTTGTCTAACATGTTTCTGAAATTGTGAGATCCACAATACATTTTTGTTTAGAAATGTCAGCCACGGTAGGCCTATAATGAAATGGCCAGCGTAGAGAAGTAAATCTGGGTCTTTAATATTTTGGCTTGTCATTTATCTTCATCATTTTACACTTTTATCTATTTACGCACAAAATACCATGGAGCAAACATTGATTCTTTTCTTTTTTTTTTCTTCCTGCTAATTAATTTGCTATTGGTTGGTTTGTTGTAATTTAGCTTAAAATTTGCTTAGAGCTTACTTATCTATTTTAATTTAATTTTTTTGTTTTCACTTAGATTGTTTTTGCTGATTGTACTAAGTTTGATTTGGTGGTGAGCTTTTTTTTTTTCCATCTTGTTGCTCACCGGCACGAAGCATTCTTTTCTATAACCTATGTCGCTCCCCCCTGTTCTGTTCATGCTATCAAGGCCGAGGGCCCTGGGATTATTACGGTAAGTTGGGTGCCTGGGTATCGCTCAGTGTTGGCGGGTCCATGTTCTCATTTTGGGGAAGCATACCCACTGTTTCTTTTTTCTTTTTTTTTTTATGGTCGTTGTGATTGTTATCGTTGCTCTCATCTCTAATCTTGTCCTTTCACATTCTGGCTGCTCGCTCATCTGGTCTTGACAATGTCTAGGTTGCTTGGTAAAAAAAAAATGGCCCTGAAGAGAGAAAGCATGAAAAGTGAGCTGAATATGATTTCCCATTATTTAAATACACTCGGAAAATGGAGACCCCATCTTTCAATGTCTTTTGCAACTGAGTCTCTCCCTAATTGAAACAGAGCTCACCATGTACTATAGTTTGAATTGTGCTAACTGGGTTTTTTAAAATTGTACAGTGCTTTAGAGCACTTAGGTGGATTTTTGCGCTATATAAATAAATGATCATTTTTCATTTTTTTAAAATCTTTATTTTGTCAAAATCTCTCTCACATTTAAGTTGTAAACAGAACACAACTTGTAGTTTTGAAATGGGAAAAGAAGAATGTGCTGGGGATCTGTTTCTACTTGCAGGGCAAATTTTCATTTTCCTTTCCCATTGCATGTCTGTTCTTACAAAAGGTTCTCTTGCAACATTTCTCATTTGTCATCATTTAGCTCGGAACTCTTGTCTTACATTCAGTCCTATCAGAAAAATGAATCGAAAACCAACGAACATGTACAGAGTAGACAACTTTTAGTCATTACACATACACTTTTAAAAAATCCATAAGGAAGGAATTTTTCTTGGGTACTCATCGCTGTTGAAAAGAAAACAAAATTTAGTTTTTAATGTACACATTGAATGACAATTCAACTCATTGACAGGTTATCTAACAATCAACACGCGCCATAGGATTGTTTAGTAAACTCGCCACATTCTGACTAGATTTCCCCTTCTTCCTCCTCTTTCTCTCAATCTTTCTGTCTTTCCTCTCCTCTTTCTCTCAATCTTTCTGTCTTTCCTCTCCTCTTTACTATCTTTCCTCTTTTCTGTCTTTCTCTCCCTCGTTAGTCTCGGTGTTGTCACGTTGGGAGCGTACATTATGTCACCCAAATTTTTCTTCTATATAGAGAGAGCGTACTCACTCCCTCACAAACACTTTATATAGTATCATGTCTTAGTCTGAGACCTGTCAACTTCATGCATTTATTCTCACTTCATTGGTTGGTTGTCAAAGTGTACACATTATACATGTATGTATTTTGTTCATTGAAACTCATAGCTTTTACAGTTCTGTTGTCTTTGTTGTTACTTTATCGTCAACATGTATTTCTGTTTGCAAAAGAAAGGTAGTTTCTAGCTTTCTCACTATGAAAGCGTACCTTCTTATTGTTATCCTCTTGAAGATTTTTTTAACACTATACACTGAATATACATTATTGTATTACTTTCTTTTTTTTTCAAATTATTAAGGAAAGGAGGGATGAAACAGTGAGGGACTGAAAAACAAAACAAACCTGACTATCTGTCTATGCACCATCTTGCTAAATATTTTCACTGTAAAACTAGTTAAAAAGATGATACTTGAGGTCTTTGAAAATGTTATTTATTCAACATTATTTAAGCATGAAATCTTTTTAAAAAATGTTTTCTTGGCTGTAGTGTAAAACGAAGTGCTCAAATTGAACGTCCTCACAGGGGCACATACGATACATCAGATCCCCTCAGCCCTTACAGGCCAACAGTGTACTGACGAAACTAGTTATAGTGTATTGAAAAACTTGTACACAATATCATTAGTTATTGTAATCTTCTTTACATCTCTACGTAATGTTCTTGCTTTTAGCAAAGAATGACACGAGACATTTTAGAGTGTATCAGAGCGCTATATTTTTATGGCTGGTTACAATCAATTGGTTTTAAATCGTGAACACCCTCGCCCGTCTTTGCCCTGTATCGAGTGTGAATCATCGTTCAGACTTCTTCTTCACAATTTTTGAAAACACTTTGGATACTTAGTAATTTACACTTCTCATAAATATTTGTATGTACTCTGTAATAATCAAGAAAGCTGATAGATCTAACCAAAGGGTGACCAATTAATGATTAACTGCTGTACAAAGAAACAGTGTCAAAAGTCTTACAGAATGGGTGAGTGAGTGAGTGAATAATGGATAATCACATTAATTCACATTTAGACTGGGCATCTCTTCGCTCTTCAACAATAAGATAAGATAAGATGATTCTTTATTATCCCATAAGGGTAAATTGTTTTCACAATGTTCTGAATACATTCACAAACAAACAACCGTAATGTAATAATGAATAAGAATAATTGCAGATTTATCTAGCGCTTTTTCCCAATAAGCTTGATGCGGTGTACATAGAAGGCCTACTACCATGACCCCCACAGACTCCGTGGACCATCTCTGTCCCTGTACTTTGTGTTGTAGCTACTCCTGTACATACCTTAGCCTCTCACCTCACCGTCTCTAGACATTGTCGCCACAGGCCGCAGCTATCATAAGGAATTCATCAAAGTACTCAATTTTACATAAGGAATTGATCAAAGTACTCAATTTTACATAAGGAATTCATCAAAGTACTTAATTTTACATAAGGAATTGATCAAAGTACTTAATTTTACATAAGGAATTGATCAAAGTACTCAATTTTACATAAGGAATTGTTCAAAGAATTTTACAGCGCATTACCTGGCCCAACTGATAGCTCAATGCGCTTTTCAGGCCAAACTTACGAAATAGTGGACAAGCCTTGAGTGTCAACTTTTAATTTGTTTTTCCCCATACACAATTCATAAACAAATACAAACTTGCCCTTTGCTGGTGCTGCTCAATGGTTGCTGCTCAATGGTTGCTGCTAGTGGGTTTAAGCATAAGATTAAGATGTTTGTTTTTTTCCCCTATCTATCTTTATCACTGGTCAATATCTCCTCTTTGTATTAGTTTTTCTTTTTTTCTTTTTTGTTGTTGTTCCAGAGCAACTGTTTGCCTTAGCAAGGGAGGAAATGACTGTCTGGGGGTTTTTTTCTCTAGAAAAAAACAGTGTACTTTGCTGTCCGGTGGATCATAAACGATATCAGAAATGTCAAACATAATCAGACCAACATCAGATGCATCTTTTTTTTAAAAATTAATATTCCACAATATGCAACTAACCCAATATGTCAGCCATCATAATCATTACAGCATTTGTAGTTAGGATGCTAGCCAAGAGATTGTTGAAGATCTTAGATCCAAGATTAGAGAAGGCCATGAATAGGGAAATATTATACAATAATGCCTTATTCTTTAGAGATCCAACAACATGTGGACCTTAAACCTTTGTCCTTCTGTCGAATGCAGCGTAGTGGGATCTGAAAATGTTTGAAGAAGTGAATACCTGGTATTATGCTAGGGAGCAAAGGAAAGATGTCCATACTATATTTCACTTCATTGCATTGAAACATTTTATTTTATCAGCTTTAGAAGTTCTATTTCATCTCTATTCAATTCATATTCTAGTGCACACTTAGGTTTAGTTTTGAAGTTGTGTCCATAGATTCAAAAAAGTTTTTCTTTGTTTGTTTGTTTGTTCTTTTGGCTCATTATCTTTTCCTGCTGTAAAAGGTATGTCTTGTTGCAGATGATGATACTAATAGATGTTGTTCTGTAGAATGATTGTTTGCCAGGCTTAAAAGCATTAACTCTTGAATTATTGAGCTTGCAAAACAAAACAAAAGAGAAAAAATCAACCAAGTACGTTGTGTGTGCTGCTCACTTTCTTTTTTTTGTTTTTTTGTTGTTTTGCATTAGCCTGTGTGTCCTCAATGTGTTCTTTTGCCCAAGCAGCTTGCCGACATATTCCATCAAACATTTCTTCTTGATCTTCAATTCTTTGTGTGTGAAAACGTTTTCTCTATAAAGAAGTAGAAGGCATTAAGTTTCTTCAGTGTTCATACAGTGGGATTCTCAGCAACGTATGACTTGTGTAGAGTAATATACCAGTGAGGTTTGTAACTTGCAAGACAAGATGTAAAGTATTTCTAGATGTTCTATTTATCTTTCTCACTTTAAGAATGACATCTGGACAGAAGGAAGTCCTAAAGTAAACCATAATGTAACTTGATGACATTCAGATCTTTTTCACATCAAGAGTCAATATTGAAAGGAAGAGCAGAACAACTTTGAAGGAACGTTCATGAAACTCACATATTTAAGGGTCGTATTCTTTCTGAGGGGTTTTACTATTTAAATTAAAAGTTAACAAAATTGTGAACTTTACATTTGATATGGTAAGCAGTTGTGGGGTGTCTGTGTGTCTAAGGGTGTACTTTGTGTGTGTGTCTCTAGATGACCTAAGCGACTGTTGGTCCATCTCGGGCGCCAGCAGCCCTCGGCCTCCCTGGGGTAGGTCTGCCTAGAGTTGTGTGTGCCATGGTGTGTGACAAGTGAGAATATGATCCCAGCTGGACGGGCATAGGGGCTCGCCAAGCAACTGGCTTAACACATCAAAGACAACATGGTTTTAGCATAACACTGTGGAAATAATTAAATTATAAGAAGAAAAAGCTGACTATCCAATATGCATTAAAGACGACATTGTTTTAGTTTAACACTGTGGCCGGACCTTAAACATTAAACCATAAAAAGAGAAAAAGCTCATTGTCCAAAATGCATTAAAGACAAAACGGTTCTAGTCTAACATTGTGGAAATAGACTTAATGAAATCATAAGAAGAAAAAGCTGACTATCCAACGTCTACGTAGCTACATGCTTTAAAGACAAAACGGTTCTAGTCTAACACTGTGGGTGGAAATAGAGAGCATTACAGTATAGCAAAAGAATAGTAGAGCAGAAAAAACATGTCGGTACGGTACGTCACAACAGTTACTCCTTCAAAAGAAAGCTCACTTGGTTATATATGCATTATAGGAAACAGGTAGCTATACAAGCAACTTTGATCAAGTATAGCGCAGTTGCATATTAATATAATGTTACATTCATGCGCTGAAGACAACATAGATCAAATCGAAGTCAACATAGATCAAATCGAAGGCAACATAGATCAAATCGAAGACAACATAGATCAAATCGTAGACAACATAGATCAAATCGAAG